>CBVK0100135508.1:0-14338 GCA_900067695.1 Picea abies
CTGTTTTACGTCATTATGTTGTTGATGAATCACATAAACTAAATTTGAAAGATTTGCAGGTATCAGACGTGGGAACCCTCACGGTAGAACCATTACGCATATTGGATAGTAGAGTCCGACAGCTCATAAACCGTCTAGTAGATCAAGTTAAGGTCCAGTGGAACAAGTATAGTCCAGGATCTGCTACTTGGGAGGACGCCGAGGCACTACGGTGAGACTATCCCTCACTATTTTGACCACTTCGAGAATAAGTTTCTCGAAGGTGGGGTGTATGTAACACCACCTTTTGACTTAGACAACCAGGACTACCTGAGGCCTATACACTTTATTTCCTAGTCACAGTAAAACTATTAAGTGATACACATAAACTTTAAACTTATGAACTGTAATGAATGATTAAATAATGCATGTAATGCGATCTATTATGTGAATGTAAATTTTACAAATGTTTAAATGTTATTGATGACGATGTATATAATGCGGCATATTGTGAGAAAGTGAAATTGTTGAATGTTTAAATACTATTAGAATGACGTTGGATATGATGAAATCTATTTTGGGAAAATGATAATCTTGTGAATGGGTGACAAGTATGAATTATGGGATATTGTGAAATCTAATTCTAATGAGAAAGAATTAATGTAAATGTATCGGTACGGAGATACCAAATTGAAATGATGATAGTATGCCATTATATGATGATAATGTATAGAAATGTATGAGTTTGCATTGCAGACTAATCTGCAGGTTATGGGCTATGAAATAGCCAAGTGATAATGATGATGAAAGTGGATATCAGGATCACTAACTGAGAAACATTATGGTATGAATAATGTATGTGAAATTTATTTTGACTTGGATACGTTGCTATGATATGTGAACTAGTGCATGATTTTGGTACTAACACTGCCCAAAACCGAATAAACGATGACAAAACCGCCAGCAACACAGTGCCCCTGTATGTTCCATTGTAGGGTGTTGACCCTAGTTCTGTTAGGAGGGGTGGAGGCATTTCCCACCATGTATCCTCCATTGTAGGGTGTTGACCCTGGTTCTGTTAGGAGGGGTGGAGGAATTTCCCACCATGTATCCTCCATTGTAGGGTGTTGACCCTGGTTCTATTAGGAGGGGTGGAGGCATTTCCCACCGTGTATCCTCCATTGTAGGGTGTTGACCCTGGTTCTGTTAAGAGGGGTGGAGGAATTTCCCACCGTGTATCCTCCATTGTAGGGTGTTGACCCTGGTTCTGTTAGGAGGGGTGGAGGCATTTCCCACCATGTATCCTCCGAAACCTGAAGTCATGGGACAACGGTGCTAGTTCATGCTCCCCAAGATGTGTGATGATGACTGTCAGTTGCCTGCTAGGGAAGCTTGGTCGAGATAGCGACACTTCCACTTACGGGTTCTATTTGGAGTTAGGTCAATATAGTTGACGCTCCAAGATAGTCTAGCAGAGGACGGATAGGAATGGAGCTGGAAGTAGGTTAGGGAGGAAGGATGAGTAGTAATAGTTGAGACATGTGGAGATCTGTCTTGTGGTGGAATTTGATGTCATCCCTTCAAAAAAAAAAAAAAAAGAAAAAAAAGAAAGAAAGAAATGTGTATACATGGATATTCATTATGACATAACTAAACCACAGTTGTTTAAAATAAAATTGTTAAGCCGGATAATTGTGATTAAAGAATTTCTCAAACAATTGATTGATCGTTGTCTTTTATAAAAGACTAGTCTTGCTGACTGGATTGAATGCATACATAAATTACTAAAGGATGACAGTTTTGATTATTAGTACATGCACGAGAATTGCATGTACTAGCTACACATGCATTTCTTGTACATATACACTAGTATGTATGAGCTTTCTTGACTTACTTACTGATAACGCAGTTACTTGTTGTGAATGTGTGAACCATGCTATTTTCCTTTGTATCATCAAATACCTTAAACTCCGGGACGAAGTTTCTTGAAGGGTGGGTGTATGTAACGACCCTAGTTGAATAAATGTGTAAAGGTTGAAAAGTAAAATTAATTAAAGAATATAATTGTGGTTAACTAAGTAATACTCTAATTACAGATCACATTTAATGACCTGAGAAATAAATCTTAAGAAATCAATGAGAAATGTTATAAAAATGGTTGCGTATGCAGACAGGGAGAGCTATGAATCCCGAGAAGATAAAACATTGAAGGAGGATGAAGGAAGGAGGATGGAGGGTGGTTGGAGTAGTAACTGCATGAGTCGGTGAAGGAGGAATAAGGGAAAGGGGAAGGTTGACGGGAGGATTCAAATTCGACGGAGGAGGGATTTTTCTGAGGTATGACATTTGCTGTGAGCAGAGAGTTTTGGACTGTGGCTTTTAATCAGGGGAGGCACTGAGTTGCTAGAGGTTTTGGGCACGGGGGCCAGGATATCCGTAGATATCCTGGAGCTAGGTAGTTTTCCTAGTTGGCGGGATGACAATAGTTTTGGGTAGTTATTTTCTTGTTTGTGGCAGGGTTGATCTATGTAGCAGGTAGCAGGAAGGTAGCAGCAAGGAACAAAGGCAACATAAATTAGCATCAGAACCAGGTACTTTGTTAAGTTATGTATTTATTTCTTTCTTCCATGAAATCAATATTTATTGATAAATCTAAGTTACTGAAGTTGCTGTTATAAAAAAAAAAAAAACAATATTATGCTAGGAAGTTATTGTTTCAGCTTTTAAAGTAAATGGCTTAGGAAACTTAATGATGTTTAGAATTATTAGGTTGTTACAGGTTTGTTCCAGGCAAGTCTTGATATCAATCGAGCATTTTTCTTCCCCTTTTTGTTGACAGCAGTATCATTCATGTATTTCTTCCTCATAGGTCTTTTGATGACCTTAATATCATCCTTAGCACACGGGTTAACCAAGGCATCAGGTAGGTCCAAATCGGGGCAAACTGAGGGTTTGACAGGGGGTAGAAGGATATGCAGTGGCACAGCTGGTCCAGCCAAAGTCTCACTGACCACAGCCTTATCGATTTGAGCAGACTCTGGATTAGCAAAGCCATTTCTAGATAGAAAGGCTTGCCAATTATTGCCATTAAGGCTCAAATGGTGGACGATGATGAGTTTAATCAAGCCGTGATGAAAAATACTGCTATCAGCCTTCTCGCGCTTGAATCTCTTAGACATCTTGTAAAGACTACGCAAGAAGTAATGTGGCATGTTCAAAGGATAGCCCATGAAATTCATCAATAACCGGAGGTGATACAAAAATACTAAGCCATACCAACCTTCACAAGTCACAAATTGTTTAACGATTACCAAAAGATCATGCCACCTGGGTTTGAGGGTAGAAATAGGCATACCTTTATCACAGGAAACAACCTTTCTTGATACGAATAGTAATGGCCATGACACCTCGTTGACTTTGGAGTTTTTAAACCATCGTTGGCTTGTAGCTGCCAGTCCTATAGCAGATCTTATGAACTCCTCATTGAGCTTGAGCTGTATGTCATCGACTTTAGCCCTACACCCATCAAAGGTGAGGGTGAATTGTTGGGCAACCGAAAGGTTGAAACCCTCGAACCTCTGTATAAACACTAGCCACCCACTGCTTTCTAAATCCTTACGGGCATTATCGAATAGTAACAGAGCTTGACTACTGTTTGTCTCTATGCGCACCACCGACGCCATAAATGGGAGCACACAGCGAGCAGGGTGCACGAGTAAGGGTTTTAACAGAGTATATGCAGGGTTGATAACTCACAGGCTGGCCCGAAAACTAGCAAAGGTGACCCAGGATAGGGGAAAGCATTAATGATAGAATGTGCGAAGGTGGTGGAGCTAACTTAGCCCATGCAAAATAGTCATTTCCCACAGTACAACCGACGATGCATATAACGATTCCAATCACTATTGTATATATTACAACCATGCCATTCAAACCATTAATGAAATCTATGATAAGTGGATCAAACATTTGTGCTGGCAATAGTCTTAGCATAGTTTTAAAACCAAAATAATGATTCAAAATCAACACCAAGGGTTCGATCATATGAAATATGTCTTTTATGAAATTATTTATACCAAGGGTCTAACCATAATGCCAATGTGTTTTCATGAAATCAATGTGTCAAAGAAATCGATGAAAGAACATAAAAATCAAACCACCAATGCATCACAAACTTGATCATAAGAATATCATCACAGTCTTGTAAAAACGAAGTCATATTAACAATTAAAAATGCCAAACGAATAAAGATCTTGGAGGTCTTGCCAACTGTATAACCACAATTAAATTGGAAATGCAATGAACATATAGACAAGAGTGACCATAACAATCTAGTGACAATTTTAATACGACTTCGAAATCAAAGTTTTCATGCTTGCAGTCGTGAAAACAAGAACAAAGGCAAGTGTGCAAATAGCACAAACATAATGGTGTTATTTTCTTCCGAGGATTGCGACGAAAATCAAAGTTTGCAAAACACTGGTGTAGGCAGCTTATAAGGACAGTATAGAAATGTGAATTGGCTACCAACAAACTTGTCACTGTCACAGATACTCAACTAGATGTTGAACATCACCAACACATGCCTCTACCAAGCATGTACCGAGATCATCAACATACCATCACAACATATGTGTCCAAACCATCAACTTGTACCACAACAAGTGCATCAACCATGCACCAACACCTGTACCAAATCATGCATCAACCATGCACCATAACCTGTACCACAACAAGTGCATCAACAATGCACCAACAACTGTACCAAACCATGTACCAACAATGTATCTCAACCATATACCATATACTTAATCATGCCATACACCATGTACCCTAGGATATATCAAGCAAGTACTATCAATGGTGTACCAAGTACCAATATCACCAAGAGATGTATCTCATACATATGTTGTCATATACCAAGTGTAATCCTCAACAATGTATCAATATCAATGACAACCATACATCATGTGCCAATGATTCAAGAGTATACCAAGAATAAGCCTCAAACATATGGCATCATCACAATTTAACCAAAGCAAATACCAATATACCAATACAACCAAGATGTACTATGCATCAACCAAGATGTACTAGACCAATATCACCAATATCTACCATGCATCAACAAGACATGCCTCTCAAGAATGTACCATACCATCACCAAGCATAAGATACAATCACATAAACATACCTGTAACCTGTAGCTAACTTGTTGTATTGTAATACTGACCTATAGCTCTGTCACAACCTTCAATATCCTGGTACCAACATTTCTCCCAAATTTTCCTTAGCCTCACGAGACTAAGACTCCCTATCAAGTAAGGCCTCGCATGACGTCACTTAGGCAACCCACATGGGTTCTTTGTGTGGCACCCTTAAGATGACCCATGAGGTCTTGCTAAATTAGGGTTACATGGAAACCCTAACACTCTACAACTTTGAAACTTTTTCTCTTTTCTCGCACTTTCTCCATTGGATGAAACTTTCCATCAAATTCACCAATAGACCAAAATACTAGACCATAACATTCTCACAAGATATATATTCACTATAAGTGTGTGTGTCAAATGAATGTCCCATGATGTGTATTTATACTTTTTCTAGGTAACCTCTTTCCTTATTCTTGGGGCTTCTTGACTTTCTTGTTACAACCACTTTACCCATTCATTAATTCCCTTGTAACCAACTAGGGGCTTCTTGACCATTATTTGGGGCTTCTAACTTCACAAGGCCATCATAACTCCTCAATCGCGAGGAACCACATGGTGTACCACCTATCTGCAGAAATGACACAACAAGGACTATCCATCTATGAGTGTATTACCTTCATTTACACTGTCCTTCATGTCCATATTCCTCAACCAACTTCATGTACCATAACCACACGTCCAGGGCTTCATGTAGATTTCATCAAATGTACCCATCACATTTGCTGAAATCAACCACTCCATCAATGACAACTTACTCACCATCAATCTCAACCAATCTCAACTACATATCTAGGGCTTCTAGACTTCTCCAAGGGTTGACTTCAATCTCTAAGGGTTGACATTAATCTCTAAGGGTTGACATCAATGAAAACCAACTGTCCAAGCCAACTATCCAACACTTGACCGTTGATCCATAAAAATTCTCCCAATTCTTCATCAACCATTAAAACATGAATTTTGACCTTCCAAGTAACAATTTAACTCTACAATATGCATATTAAGACCCTTGATCATATCTGAGATGGTTATGAGGAAAATTTCAAACTAAATCATTTATAAATTTGGGGATTTCACTCCAGTTTCATATTTCCCCCCAAATCCGTCATAGAACAAAATCTGTAACAACACATTTAATGAAATTCATGTTGGCTCTTGAACCATGCAGGTCCTGTGTTGAACCATAAACTTTGATACCTATCTTTAAAGTCTCTCAGCTTAACTAAGAAACATTATGTGCAAAGAAAATCATAAATTTTAAAATTTTCTTCTAACTAATTTTTTGTATCTTACCAGCTATCGATTACACACATATTTAACTATTGTCTGATACCATTAACTAAATGCATAAAAAACATGCTAATATTTACACAAACACAATTTAAATAACTCAACACAACATCATATAAATCCTTATTAAACACAGAGTTATGCACAACCATTAAGCTCATAAATATAACACATAAAACAAACAAAACACTTATCTTTTAATCAATTGTACAACCAAATGCTTGGGATGGACATTCCACCAAACCATAATTATTTTTTTCCAAATATCAATAGCAAGTCACCCACAAGCTAGGGATATCAATCCACAAAAGAGGGTGGTCTCTCACTCTCCACTCATAGTTTAGAAAATCCCACAACCCATTAGCATTCTCCTACAACTATCCTGATTTTCCATCGGCTCTCTTCCTCTTGAGCTTCCCAACCTAAGGAATGTACCCCTTCACTTCTCCCAATCCATCAGGCATCACATTCATTTATCAAGGTCTCTCTAGCACAGGTAACTGCGAATCTCACTACTAGGAAACTCAAGGGAGCTCATTTCTAGGAAAACTACCATGAAAACAACAATCACTTGTTGTTTTAGTGAAACTCACATGGAATTTCACTCTTTAGGAATGTAAACCTAGCTCTTCAGTATTATGATCCAAATACGCTCCAAAATTTTCCCTCCATGGTTTCTCTAGCTCCAATTCTCTTCTTCCATGTTCTCTTCTTGTTGTTCATGCAAAATGATGACTGTCTAAAACTGTCTATTCTCCCCATACAATTTTTCTCTCTTTTCCCCAAGAAAGTTTACTACCACACTCCCCAATGTTGATTGTACTTCAACTCCATGTTCCCAATAACTATGGGATGTGACATTTCACAACCACTCTCTTACATGTATTCAATGATTGGCTTTGGGGACACTCAATCAGAAAATTAGAAGGTTCATATGCCAGTAATATTTTTAGGAAGCGGGTTGAATTAATATACATGAATAATTTTCCTCTTGGGCCCTTGTTAGACACTCCTAGACATTCCCCTCTCTTGTGGAATGATCAATTCCCATCTCTATCCATATCCCCCAATAATTGGCATCACATTTTATTTATTAAAATTCATAAATAAAATTTGCATATGCATTGCTTGGTCACAACCATACATTATATATACATTAAGTATTAATTAAATTGGGGATTATAGCAAGGAAATTACATAAATATTTCATTTGAATAAAAGTAATCATGAGAAATTATGGTTCATTCAACTAGATATTGGAACTAAAAGGAAAATTAATGAGATTTTTAAAATGTGTCCATTAGATATGAATGGTGTCAGCACTATTACATATTTTAATACCATACCACTTAGGTCATATGATGTCCTCATTGAAATGGACTGGTTGGATGTGCATCATGTTGTGCTATATTTTCATAACACAAATTGTACTCGTCTTGATAAAGAAGGAAAGCATAGGACAATGAAAGAAATTTGAAGACTTATATCTATAAGGGAGATTTCATCCTTACATCTAAAGAGATGCTTCAAGAAAGGGTGCCAATTGAATGCATCTCATGTGGAAGAGCCAACGAAATGAAAAATTCCAAGTCTTGAGGGATTTCTAGTGTTGTAAGAATTTGAAGATGTATTTGGTGAACTACCAAGTTTACCACCAAAAAGATATATATATTTCTTTATTTATTTGATTCTCAGAGTTTCCTTAGTATCCAAGACTCCATACAGAATGAGTATGCCAAAATTCAAGGAGATACAAATTTAGTTAGAAGAATTGTTAAAAAATGGGTACATATTACCAAGCATATCACCATGGGGAGTACCAGTGCTCTTTGTGAAGAACAAATATGGGGCCTTGAGGCTATGCATTGATTTTAGATAGTTCAACAAAGTCACCATGAGGAAAAAATATCCTCTACTCACAATTGATGACTTGTTTGATTACGTAAGAGGAGAAACTATCTTCTCAACTATAGATATGAGATTAGGTTATCATTAGGTAAGGATAAAAGATGAATACACCAACAAGAATTATTTTAGAACCAGGTATGGACATTATGAATTTTTAGTGGTTCCATTTGGATTGAAAAATGCACTAGCTACAACCAACTTGAATCCTTTGCTACCAAGATCATGGAATTACTAAATATGCACAGAGGCCTTACCTCATATGAACAACCTTCTAATCCAAAAGGTGTTGCTTCCTCCAATTCCCAAAATTTTCAACCAACCCCTTTCATTGTGATACACGTCTTCCATGAGTGGAAGTGAACAAATTTGATAGCTCGTTGGGTCACTCAAATGGATCAATACTTCTCCTTGCATGGCATCACTAATGATTTGGCTGAAATTTGTTACAATGTCCTCTATCTGGATTCGTTACAGTGTCCTCTATCTGTATTTGGCCGAAATTTGTTACAGTGTCCTCTATTTGGATTTGTTACAATGTCCTCTATCTGGAAATGGCATAAAAAATCATGTCAAGGGTATGTTTCTTGGACACAGTTTGTGGTAAAACTTTATGAATGTTTTGACACTACCACACACCATCTGGGATGTTTTACCAAGTTATAACAGTTGGTACGATGGAATACTTTATCACTGCATTTGAGAACTTCGATTTCAGAATGAAGGGCATGTGCGATGCCTTCTTCAGGGAATTATTTATTAGTGACCTAAAGGATGAAATTCGAGCCTAGGTCCTCATGGATCACCCCGAAATTGGTTGGAATCTACTCAATGTGCCAAGGAAGAACAACATGTTGTATTTTCCTAGAACAAAAAAACCCTCTTTTCTTCCCGACCCTTGAACTACCAATACTTCCCCTCACACCTCTCCTCTCAATATCCATAAATTAAACTAGGAAGAAATGGTTGAATGCCAACTTAAGGGTCTTTGCTATAATTTTGATGACAAATATTGTCTGGGGAACAAGTGGAAGGAATATAATATTTTTATGGCCATTTTTGAGGATGTTACTGATGAGGTGGTCAAAATTTCCTTAGTGGAAGAAATACCCCCAACAAATGATCCTGCTTTGACCTCTGATCCATTAGAAGTTGAACTACTTATTTTTTTTCATTCCCTCACTCTCTTCTTTGCTCCCCAAACCATCAAGCTCATTGGATACATCGAACAAAAAAAATTCATAATCCTTGTTGATAGTGGTAGCACCCATAATTTTATTCATCATCACATTTTACAGGAAATCAATCGCTATATCCATGCAATCAACAATTTTCAAATCATAATTGTCAATGGTGGTTCCATGAAATGTGGTGGGCCTTGTGAAAATGTGCACCTACAAATGGGTCAGTACCACCTGAAATACCGTATGTTTGATATTGACATGGGCGGTTGTGACATTGTGATCGGTATAGAATGGTTACACACCCTCAACCCCATCCTAATGGAATTTAAGGACCTAATCATGCAATTCCAACACGAGGGACAACAATATAAATTCCAAGGCATCACAACAGGTTCACTTGATATCATTAGTTCTCACTGAATGGAAAAACTATGAAAAAAAGGTCACTCTAGCATTATATCCTAACTCCATTCCATTCATGCCATTGAGACACCCTCTATGCACCATGACCTCCAATATATACTCTCTCGACACCCATCTATATTTAAAACTCCCCATGGACTTCCCCCTTCCTATGATGCTCATGATCATTCCATTCATCTAGTACCTAATAGTCTTCCTCCCAATGTTTTCCCTTATCATCATCCCTTTGCCCAAAAAAAATAAATTAAGAAAATTGTTCAAGAATTTCTAGAAATAGGTGTTATCTGTCCTAGTACCCACCCCTATTAGTCATGGTATTAAGAAAGAAAGCACTTGGTGCATGTGCCCTAATTTTCATGCTCTCAACAAACTTGCAATCAAAGACAAATTTCCTATTCCTTTTGTAGAATACCTTTTGGATGAATTGGGTGGTGCCTAATACATTATAAAACTTGATCTCAATTGTGGCTACCACTAAATAAACATGAAAGAGGAAGATATCTCCAAGACTTCATTTAGAAGTCATGAGGGTCACTATGCATTCTTGGTCATTCCCTTTGGCTTGAGTAATGCCTCTCCACTTTTCAAGCTCTCATGAATCATGTCTTCCATTATTTCCTCCATCATTTTGTCTTAGTTTTCTTTGATGATATCCTAATCTATAGTAAAACTTGGAAATCCCATCTCGCCCATGTGGATCAAGTCTCCATCTATTGTCTAATCATAAAATTTTTCTCAAACAATCTAAATGTGCTTTTGGAACCTTTGATGTTTAGTACCTGGGTCATATTGTAGGCAAGGATGGTGTACGGGTGGATACTAAGAAAATTGAAGATATTAATGATTGGCCTCACCCTAAAACTCTTAAAATATTGTGTGGTTTCTCAGGTTTAATGGATTATTTTCACAAGTTTTTTCGAAATTATGGAAAAATTGAAGGTCCTCTCACTGCTCTCCTTAAAAATAATGCTTTTAGTTGGATTTTAGTAGCTGATCAATCCTTCCCATTCTCAAAATATGCTATGTGCACAACCCTTGTCCTATCACTACCCAAATTCAACAAGACTTTTGTCCTAGAATGTGATGCGTCATGGAAAGTAATTGGGGTAGTCCTCATGCAAGATGGTAGACCTTTGGATTTCACTAGAAAAAAAATATCAGAGTGACATTTGGGCCAATCAACCTATGAAAAGGAAATGTTGGATATTCTACATGCAATGGATCTTTGGCATCCTTATCTATTGGGGTAACACTTCCAAATTAAAACTTATCTTCGTAGCCTCAAGTATTTTTTGGAACAAATAATTTCATCCTTGAAACAACAAAAATGGGTGACAAATCTATTTGGATATGACTATGAGATCATATACAAGAAGGGAAAAGAAAATGTGCTTGTGGATGCTCTTTCAAGAAAATATGAAGAAGAAGGGTCCCTCTTTTCCCTCTCCTTCCTTGTAGCAGATTGGCTTCAAGTTGTTCACCATGAATAGTTGCAAGATCTCAAACTTCCTAGACTGATCCAAAAATCACAACATGATCCTCAAGATTCTCCATGGAAATCTTGGCACAATGAAGAGATTCGTTATAAAGGTCACCTATATTTAAGAAAATATTTGAACCTTAAATCCACAGTTCTCTATGAATTTCATTCTTCACCAAAAACTAGGCATTTAGGGTTTACCAAAACCTATGAATGGATCAAACATTCTTTTTTCTGGGACGGTATGAAACATGACATCCACACCTTTGTGGCTAATTGTGATACTCATCAACAAAATAAGGGGGAAACATTCAATTCTCCAGGCATGCTCCAACTGCTCTCGATTCCCCCTGCTATTTGGAGGGATATTTCTATGGATTTCATTTTTGGCTTACCTGAATTGGGAAATAAGTTGGTCATCATGGTGGTAGTAGATCATATATCCAAATAAGCTCATTTTTGTGCTCTTCAACACTCGTTCACCAAATCCACACTGGCTCAAATTTTTATGAATAATATATTCAAACTCCATGGTATGCCTCATTCTATTGTCTTTGATCGAGATCTAACTTTCACTAGCAATTTTTGGCAAGAATCGTTTAGGCTCCAGGGAACCCAATTGCATCTCAACACCACCTCTCATCCCCAAACTGATGGACAAAATGAATTTTTCAACAAGTGTTTGGAAACATATTGCGATGTTTTGCATATGACAGATAAAATCAATGGGCCCAGTGGTTACCCCTAGCTAGATGGCGGTACAACACATCTTACCATATTGTCACTCGCATGAATCCTTTTGAAGCAGTCTATGGGAAAAAGCCACCATCGGTTCTCTCATACATGCCAGGTGTCTCCAAGGTTTAGGAGGTTGACAACAATCTTACAGTTTGAGTGGCCATTCTATGTACCCTCAAAGAAAATTTGGTCATGGATCAGAATCGCATGAAGAAAAAAGCATATCAGGGTCATTTCAAATGTCAATTTACTGAAGGGGACCATGTGTTTCTTCTTCTGCAACCTTATAAGTATACTTCACTCAAATTTGAACACTTTTAGAAACTTTCCCCCAAATTTTATGGTCCTTATACAATTCTCAAGCGAGTGGGGCCCATGGCCTACCATCTAGCTCTTCCCAATCATTTATCCATCCTATTTTTCATGTCTCATGCTTAAAGAAAGTGCTTGGAACTAAATGCGAGATTCAAACTAGTCTCCCTGAGTTGGATGAAGAAGGTTCCATTTGGTTGCAGCCACAAGCATTTTTGTACCAGCGAGAGCGTTGTCTCTATCAATGCACCATCGAGGAAGTGTTAGTTCAAAGGAAAGATACAACTCCAGTAGATGCCACTTGGGAGTCAACTACATTTTGCAACAATTTCCTCATCTCAAGCCTTGAGGACAAGGATATTCTTCAAGGGGGAGGGCATGTTAGGGACTTAACCTCCCTATCCCCTCACATAGGTAGAATTATATATTTTCTATGTAATAAAGGACGACATTGGTTAATAAGGCCTATTTAATAATGTGAACAAGTCTAATGTAATAATACTTAATAGAAGCCTCCACTTCTAAAAAGATCTTCCTCTAGAATTTTTTTTAGAAGATGGAATTAGTATAAATAGGAGTAGAAGGCATGAGAAAGGATTTTCTTGAGAATTATTTTAATAGATATCTGCTTTGTTGGAGGTTTCCCACTTGAAGAGGCAACTGAACTTGGTTTTCTATCAATAAAGGTATAATTTTTGGTGTTGTGATTGTCTATATTTTTTTCTTCCGCTGGTAATTTCTACAATATTTTTGTTTCTTATTATTATAATATATCTGGTACCTTACAAAGAGTTATGAAAATAAAGCCAAAATGTCAAGGGAATTTAAAATTGGAGAGCATGTATTCTTAAAAGTGAAGCCAAAGAAAATATCTTTGAATATGGGAAGATGCACCAAGTTAGCAATGAGATTTTGTGTTCCATTTGAGATATTGGATAGAATAGGACTAATTGCATACATGCTTGCATTGTCTGCTTCCATGAAAGTGTATAATGTATTTTATGTGTCGTTATTGAAAAAGTATGTGCATGCTCCTAACCGTGTCATTGACTAGACTTTGATTTATGTGAAGCTAGAAGGAGACTTCCAAGTGAAACCAATGCGTATACTATATAGGAAGGTCATGGTGCCCTTGAATTAAGTCATAGGGAAAGTAAAGGTTTGGTGGACCCACTACATCCCTAAAGAAGCGACATGGGAGCTAGAAGATGCGATCTACTTTGAATTTTTGATTGAAAACGAAAAATTTGATGTAAAAATTGTTGTACATATGCATGGTGATGTGCATCGAGGATGATGCAAAATTTAGGGGGAGGGGAACGCAACACCCCAGTTTTGATCCCCAGATTAGTAATGTATATTTGTGTATATGATGAATGGTTGAGGTCCAAGCAATGTAATATGTAAAAATTGTACATTGAAGGTTAATAATAAAAATACATCACCGATTGTAGACAGAGAAGGACAAAAACATGGGGGGTTATGATTCAACAATAGAGGAAAGAAAGGGGGCTTAGGGGGCTCTAAGGGGCCAAAGTCAAATAATATTATTTTATTCCTAACCTAAAGTCTTTTGTTTATGTCATCCTAATTCATATCAACCATGGAGTTAGTGGGGGAAATGAGTGTAATGACCCTTTTCTTATTACTATGAATAATTTCATAAATGAACCTAAACATTGGCTAAATTATAATTAATTATTATATAACCTTAATTGATTACAAGTTATTAATTAATTATTTTGATTATACTTAGCTGAAGTATGATTAACTCCTTGATTAGGGGTTAATGAATGAGTAATTGTGAGATCGGAAGA
>CBVK0100135509.1:0-14338 GCA_900067695.1 Picea abies
GTTTTTAAACAAGCATAAGAGTCTTTGTTTTCTTTGTGGCCATTGTGTGTCTTTACTCTGATTCTTTTCAATCTGTGCTTTAAGACAGAATTTGTTTTTCTTGGTTTTGTGCTTGTCGGTATTTTGCCTTTGTTGCTTTACTAGCACTTAAATAAATAAAAAATCTCCTTTCATTTTCTTCTTTGTTTGAAGAGTGTGTTTTTGCATCATTATCTAGGGAGAATTCTTTTATTTCATAAGTTTTTACAGTGCATTTAGAGAATAAGTAGCTTGTAGTCGAGCGAAATTCCTTGAAGTTTGCTATATAAAATCTTAGAAAAATTGAAAAGAAAAAGAAATCTTTCTTTGTGAAAAGTTGCTGAAATTTTGCATTTAGTAAAAGTCTTTTGTTTCCAGATTTTTTCATTCATTTTTTCTTTCATCTTTACACACCATCAGTTTCACCTTCATACCCCTTGATGTAAGAAAAATCCTTAAAAGCAATGCTAATCTTAAAATCTACTAGACTTTCATGTTTGTAGGGTTCACACACTAGTTCAAGATTAGGGCCTTGAATTAGGTTGGAGAGGAAACTCTTCAAGGCCACTCACAACCAAACATTAGAGTCTGAGGTAGGGAGTGTCTAAGTCTAGTTTCATGGAATTTATCCGAGAACCCCCTCTAACACAGGGGATAAACACGAGGTCGCATGCGGAAAGGTAGCGGAGATAACCCCTCCAAAGATGGACCAATCGTAGTGGAGAACACATATCGAGGGATTATTTTGGGATTCCGTCGTTTTCATTTGCCACAGGGATTCATGGGTATCGAATCCATTTGAGGTCCTCAGTTGTCTTCCAGACCATTTTCTCTCAATACCCTTGACAGGTTTCGGGCTTGATACCCTGCTCATTGTGGTCTACCCGACTTTTGACTGTACCCGCCTGGTGACTGTTCGCGTGCTCGATAGTTGCCAATCTTTTTAGGGACATACATGGGTGACTGCGGGGGTATACCACGATACCTAGGATAGACATTGGGCCATTCTTTGCAGAGTATACCCGGAGGGTGTTTCCGTGTTCGAGTTTCACTTGCACCGGTAAGTTTCTCTAGTATTGGTTGTTGTAACTGTTCTTCCAAATAGTTTAGTGATTGCTTGTCTTATCTCTTAGGGGATTCTTTTTAGTGTGTGTTACTTTTGAACATGTAGAATACCTTAGCGTGTATTGGATCTTCTCACACAGTGGAGGATCCTGAGCTCCGTTGGTCACGGAGGCTTCTGGGCCTTCCACCGGTTACACTGGAGCCACCCCCGCCCCCATGAAGGCGGAAGCTAGACCAACATGGATCTTTCGAAGCGACCGGGTTACAAACCTTTGTGCCCGAACAACTCCCGGAGGAATCAACCACCAATATTGGCTCAGTTGAAACCCCAACCACTGATATCTGGGTATCGTTTACTGCACCAATCCAATTTCATGAATGCCAGACAGTGCCTCACACAGCTATGTAAACAAACACTTTTACTTCTTCTGGGAATTCTTCCATTCCCACCACAGTTGCTACCACAGGAGAATCATATCCTAACTTACCGTCATCGGTCCAAGCTACCATGGTCTCGGCCATAACTATGTCGCATAGTGGACCGAACCCTTCTATGGTGGCGGTGACAACCCCCTTCACACCTAGTGCGATAGGCCCTCCGTTCTCATACGATATGCCTAGTTCAGGTACAAGTCCTACCCTCACTTACTCCACTTTACAGACTTTGGGTCTGGGGCAGGGAGCTCTAACGCTCCTCTGCAAGGTCAACTTGGGAGCATTTCTATCCCTTTTAATGCTTTTCCTTACACCGGAGGTCATATCCCTCCTTCGTCCCCTTCGCTTGGTGGTCCACATCAATAGTCCATCAGGCAGCCTGCAAACACTAGTTTATTTGGAGCCAGGAGTCAAGAAACACCTATGCACAGTATGTTGATAGGTTCGACACCATTTGTTTGGAATGGGACATTTGGTAACTACACTTTCTCATCCACCGCTTTCCTATCTGGGGGCAATCCCATTTTTGGACAGTCTACTCCAGCGCAGGGTACTATTCCTGCGTAGGGGGCACATATAGTAGGACCTTGGAACTCAGGACAAGGATCCATTCGCTCCTCTAGAATGTTGTTCTGGGGTAATTCTTTCCACAGTCAATGGAACCCTGGATAGACTATTATGCCTCTCCCATCAAGACTGACATGGGGTAATCCTTCCCAATGTCCTTCGGGCACGATGCATGCCCAACACCCTATGTCATTTATGGGAAATCAATCGATGATGTCTCCACATATGCAAAATCCTTACGCTGGTCAGGGCCATGGTTTCTACCAGAATCCAGGCCAGCAACCAAACTTTTCCTGGCAACCTGGTGCCAGTCAAACTCCATGACCCTTTTTCCCAGGTTATCAACATCAACCCAAACTACCATTCCTGGAAACTTTACACTTTCCATATTTGACAAGGTTGTTAAATGATCCTATTTGTCATGATCCACGTTGGGCTCCTATGCCAATGAAGTTGCCTTCGAAAATTACAAAGTTCGAGGCCAAGCCTAATGAAGATCTAGGTGATCATGTGACTACCTTCCATCTTTGGTGTTCATATAACTCATTGAAAGATGACTCCATACAGTTGCAATTGTTTCAACATACTCTTATCAGGAGTGTCACGAAATGGTACATCGAGCTCGATTGCTCAAGATACTCTTCTTTTGGCGAACTGGCGATGGCCTTCCTTAACCATTTCTAGTTACCTGTGAGATACGACGCTGGCACAGAGCTTCTCACCAATTTCGAACAGACAACAACAGACCATATCTCTGATCATATCTGAGAGTGGAGACGCTAGAAGTGTCTAATCAAAGTACCAGTCCCACCAACATTCCTGTTCGAGTGGTTCCTTAAGTCTTTGGTCCCACAATTATCCAAAGACATCGCGACTTCTGGATTTTTCTCTGAAGAAGATGCCATCATGAGGGCTCAACAGTTTGAGCTCATCTATTCTCAGTCTGGTTTATTATAAAAAAACCTACCGGATGCACCATGATCGATGTTGGATAAAACTAGAGAGAGAGATGGACCACATGCCAATGGTATTGTTGGTTCAGTACAAACCAAGCCCGCTGAGTAATTGACAAAATAGTTGCAATAGTTATATATACAACACACAATGGCCAACCAAACTACTACTTTGGTTTCTCCTCCTACCCAAACGTCGGAAGTACACTCCGTGTAGTCGACTAACCCAAAGGCCACCCAACAGCCTGAAGGGAAGAAAAAACAATGAAAGAAGGGTAAGGGGGATAAAAAACCCACTGATAATGTTGGTGGGGACACTACAGAAAAATGGAAGGTGAGGTATCTGTGCAACTTGTGTGCGGAAGACCACCTGACCCATCTTTGTCCTCGACTTACAGAGGCCCAAAAGTTTGTCACACAACAACAATAGGAAGTGTTGACTAATCCTTTTCAACATGGAAAAAATTTAACTCAAGCCTCTACAAGTACAGAAGGGGTCAGCCAAGAAACCTAACCTCTTCCAAACAATCCTTCCTCCACAAACGTATATATGGTTAGGGGTGATGCTTTCATAATGACTAGAGCGCACGACTATAGTAAACCAAGCGCTTCTGAGAAGGGTAAAGAAGTTGATCTCCCATCTTTTCCTCTACAGATTGAGAAGATGTTGGGAGAAACAATGAGATGCATTCCAAAGGGTGCATTTAAAAAAAATTATCACAACCCAAATGCAAGGGCCACCTAGAATTACTCTATGGTGGAGGATTTATCACAAACCCCTTGTGCGATGTCTGCTTTGGAGGTCCTCCAAATCTTCCCTGCTCAGAGGAAATCCTTGTTAACCGCTTTGGGTTCTACTGAGACTTGTAACCCGGGTACCATCCTGTTATATACAACTGACTTAAAACTTCGCCTGCCTTACCACGTAGCATTTCAAATAGTAGTGGCTCATCCCACGAAAACTTTTACATGGAATATCTTTCGTACGGTGGTTAACTAGGGCACCTTGACATGCGTTATGTTGTTAGCATGTTGGAAGGCCATTGGCTAGCCCGCTTTGTCTCCATCACCTACTCTCCTCAATGATTTCGACGGTTGTTCTTTTCAACCACATGGCATCGCTCCTTCTTTCCCTATGTAGTTAGGAGGGAAAACCATGTGTGTCAAAGTGGAGGTAGTCGATGCTCCCCTTGACTATAACGTCTTGTTAGGAAGGAGCTGGACTTATGCTATGAAAGCTATGGTTGCTACAGTGTTTCGAGTCTTGTTGTTTCCACACGAGGGTTGGATAGTGACCATTGATCAACTGTCTTTCTCCAGACCTAACCCAACTTTGGGGCCATCCACAGTCCCAATGATAGATAATCCTCAACCAGGTGCAGTTAACGTAGGAGTTGGTTTGTGCCCATCCTTGATGGGTACCTTCGATTACCCACCTCCTCGCGACGATGTCAAATTTATATCTAATCACCATAAGGTCGAGATTTTTCAAGTTTCGTCGTTCCGCACAACTTACTTTGAGGATCCTTGGATTCTTCCTTCCCCATCAGCCACGATGGATGAGACAGGGCACTCAGGCATGTCCATGCCCTTGTCGGCGACTGAAGCAGCGTACTCTTTAGTCCAGCAAGCTTCAACTAACCCTGATCCGACTCCTGCACAAGAGTTAGATCCACTTCTAGAGCCTAATTGGGCTCAGGGTTTTCTTGCTAACGTCGATTCGTTAGACTTAGTATTGCCTTTTGACGCAACAGTAATCAAAGAAATGACTAGTCCAGACAAACCTTGGGATGATCTTCATCACAGATCATATTTCCTCCCAAAGTTAAGACGAATCGAAGCAGGAGAATTCACCGTGACTATGACTGGAGATAGGTCTTGTCATACTAATCCCTTAACTACACACAAGATCTATGTTGAGGGAAATATGGAAACCATTACTAAAATGATACCTATCAATATCTCCAGAACCCCTGGCATCATAGACAATGCTTTCATCAGAGAATACAGCTGCCCCGAGGAGATGCCAGGCATCGACCCACAAAGACTCTATCATGAGATAAATTTGTTGTTTTTCAAGCTCGCTTTGAGATCCGAAAGCAACATATGGCGAGACTGCATTTATTCTTTTCGATCTCATCTAGATTAACTGAGAAAAGTAACCATTATGGAGTTTTATTTAAGCCCTTTTCAGACTCCTTAAAGATGAAAATATTTCCGAGTGACCTTGTTTCTTCACACTCGTTAAATTGGTCCATAAGAACGTTCCTTAAACGGGTCTTATTTTAAGCCCTTTTCAGACCCTTTAAACATGAAAATATTGTTGAGCGATCTTATGGCCTTTCACGCTCGTTAAACTAAAATTTGAAATCACGTCTGTCCGGCAGTAGTTTACCCCTTTTTCGGTCTGGACGGTCAACAGTAAGAACAAAGGTATACTCTATATAACTTCCTTTCTTTAGAAGAGTACTCTCAAGTATAATTTTATCCCTTTTTCGGGCCCGAGGGACTAAATTTATGAAAAAGAAACCCCCACGGAGTCCATAGTTAAGCTCTTTTCAAACTCCCTAAAATTGAAAAGATCGTCGAGTGACCTTATTCTTTTACACTCGTTAAATTGGTCCAAAAGAATATTCCTGACGGAGTCCATAGTTAATCTTTTTTCAGACTCCTTAAAAGTGAAAAAATAGTTGAGTGATCTTGTCCTTGTCACACTCGTTAAAATGGTTTTGAATTGACATCTAGTCGGTGCTATTTTATCCCTTTTTCGAGCCAACTAGACTATTGTCGAAAAAGGTGCCCCCAGCAGAGTCTCCTTTTATGCTTTTTCAAACTCTCTAAATATGAAAAACCACCGAGCTTACCTTCTCTGGGCTCATTAAACTTACATTGAAGGACATTACCATTCTGTGTTCTACCAACCGCATTTGCATACCTTATCCACTAGCCTTGTGACAGTTTTCTTCTGTGTCTTAACACCTTTGGCTGCTAGAGTATTTTTCCCGAGTATCATTTTACCAGAACATCAGTCTTGTCCTTGTGCCTCAAGATTGTATGTTTGCAGTACTCGTTCCTCCATTGCAACGTAATATTCCTTTATTCTTTTTAAAAAATGATCAAAAAGAAAAAAAAAAACAAATATACCCCAAAAAAGAGGATGGGAAAAGTATTTTCTTTATTTGTAGCATAATGAGTCACCCTTGGATAAAGCACATTTGTCTGTTTGATCATCAGACTGTGGGAGGTAGTACGACCTTAGGAATCTTTTCTTGCTATATAGAGTTGTGTCCTGCACTGTTTGGTTACTCTTCCAAACATATGGAGAGTTTGCGTTGCCTCCTACTTCGTAGACTTATGATTAACATATATGTTGCCTGAGTCTTATCACTTGTCATGCTATTGTCCAAGGGAAGTTTTTCACTAAGCCTGAGTTGGCCCCTCTGCAATATGTCTCTCGTCCTCATACCCGACCATCCTGAACGTCCAATCAAGTCCTTGTTCGAAATCACTGAAGCCTTCAGTCCGATCATCAAGATTATCAAGTACATAACCGACGAGCCGTCGAATACCTCTGGGTAGTGCAGTCGTACACTCATATTACACTCCTACTCGAATTTTAGAAGATTTTGAAGTTTTTGCTCGAGCTATGAAGTACAACCATCAGGCTGAATCAACTTCTGGAAGATGGATACTCTATATGTATATCTTTCTGATTTCGAGATGTAGCTCCATTGTGTATTATTCGTGGCTACTCTTTAGAATTACTTGACATGGATATACAATGTATTTGATTGGTAGCCATGGTTCTATTTTATCTTGAGCATGGGTATGTCCACCTCGGTAAGACATTTGTTATTTTGCAGACGACACCTCCTGGTTCTTGATCCTTGGGCTCAATCGTTTGGCACATCAGTAAATATTGGTAATGTATTTCAGCCATCAGATGCTCTTATGACCTCACACATTAGGGGGCATCTGTTATAACACTAAATTACACCACACATGCTTACCTGGCATCAGGTCAACTCATATCCCTTCTTTGCCAAAAACTACTGAAAAACTCTTCTAAAAACTCCATTTTTAAAAGTACACGCTAGCTGGCCCACTACAGCCCACGTGTATCTACAAAGTACACGCTAGCAGGCCCACTACAGCCCACGTGTACCTTCAGAATCATGAAAAAAAGGAAAGTTGTCGATGGGACAAAAAGCTATGGGTCAGTTAACTAAAACTCCTGGCCATGCATGGCCGAGGTTTTGTCCAAAAACCCTAGCTCCTTCTAGCCTATAAAAGAAGGGGTAGGGGTACCATTTGGAGAAGGAAAAAATATAGTGAAGAAACTCTGCCCATTTACGTAATCCATTGTCCCAACCCTTTAGCCTTTCCTCATGCTAAAGGAGATTTAATGTAAAGCAGTTGAAGGACAAAAGAAGAGGAGCCTAGGATAAGGTTCAAGGAGCGGTGGCCGGTCTCATCTTTGATTGTAAGTTGATTCATTTTTAGTAATAAAAATAATACTTTTCCCATCCCAATGTATGAATTGTCTATGATTTGATGAATTTATGCTTGATTTCTAACCCTTGAGTAGAGAAGTAGCATGCATGCATAGTTGTTATTTTTCTTGATTGCAGGTTATCTGTGGAAGGAGAAACACAAGAAAGTGGTCAAAGCACAACGGAGGATCTACATCGAACGCCAGTAATAAGGTTGGTGGTTCTCTTCATGCATTTACTATGAAAGAGGGGTTTTAATCTTGGGTTGTAGGTTAAAAACTAATTTATTTTCTGTCAAAATCTGAATGCAAGTCTGACCCTAGTTTGCTAGTCCGTAGGGTATTTTTCCCAACAACAAGGAACAGTTCCTATTCTCGAAGAAAACAGAAGAAGAAAAAGACTTCCAAGGGTCAGAAATTTGAGCAATTCAGAAAGGCCAAACCTCCCTCATTCGACGGTGAGATAAAGAAGGGAGAGGAAGCCGAGGCCTGACTACTTGGACTGAAGAAATATTTTAGAGTCCATGAATTTTTAGAGAATTGGAAGGCCCGAGTGGCCACTTTCAATCTGAATAGAAAAGCTTCCATCTGGTGGGAAGATCTTAAGAATATGAAAGGGGTCTGCGAGGAGGACCTGTCCTTGAAATAGTTTGAGAAGTACTTCGAAAAGAATTATTTCTCGGAAAAATATTTCGACGAGAAGGCTAAAGAGTTTTATGAACTCAAACTGGGGAAACTCACTATAGAGGAATATGTCAACAAATTCCTTGACTTATTGAAATATGTACCATACATCAAGGCAGAGAAGGTGAAGGTGCAACACTTCATCAGTGGGTTACCCAAGGAATACTGGAACTGAATTGAATTTGACGATCCAAAGACCTTAGAATACACTATTCGAAAGGCAACATATTGTCATGAACAATATGGACATCGGGTAGAGTCTCGTGGAGACTGGAAACAAAAGAGTGGTTCAATATTTTAGAAAAAGGGGATCAAATCCTCGGGGTTTAAGAACTACAAGAAGAACCCTAAAATGAACTTTCCAGCCTGGAGTGTACTCCAGCAGAACTTTCCCTCATCGGATGGAAATAAAACTTTTGAACCTATACCAGTGAAGACTAAAAACCCAAAGAGAGAACCTCTAAAATGTTGGGGTTGCAGAGAAGAGCATCTCCTGAGAAATTTTCCACACCGACAACAGAATGGTCAGAAAGTTTATAACATTCAGGAAGCTACCAAAGTCAATGATGTGGTAGGAAGTGTGCCGTAGATTTATGCAGCCTTGGATAATAACCAAGATGACCACCAAGCTTCAGTGGTGGAAATAGAAGGTATGATTTTCAACCATCTGGTGTCTGTTTTGATTGACCCTGGTTCAAATTTGAGTTATATCGCCCCTAAATCTGCTAATAAGTGTAAACTACAGCCACAAAAACAAACCAAGCCATGGTTGGTATAGTTAGCCACTGACACCAAAAGAAGGGTAGCAGAGGTCATACCAACCTGCCAGTTAATGTTGGGTGAATTCCCCACCCAAGCAACCCTTAACGTATTACCCCTAGGATCATACGACCTGTTGATTGGTATGGACTGGCTGGCCACCCATAAAGCCAGACTGGACTATAACCATAAAACCGTAGGATGTGTGAGCAAAGAAGGAAAAAGGATAACCCTCCAAGGGATCCGAAAAGGGTGTCCCCTATATGCAATACAGGTGTTGAAAATAATCAAGGGTGATAAACCAAGCCCTGATGAACACCCTATCCTGAGAGAATATAGAGATATGTTTCCGGAAGAGGTACCGGGTCTACCTCCAAGAAGAGACATTGACTTCTCAATAGAACTTGCACCAGGAGCGGTGCCGGTGTCTAGGACACCCTATCGGATGAGCACACCTGAGTTAGTGGAACTCAAATTACAATTGAAAGAAATGATGGATAAGGGTTATATTTGAACCAATGTGTCCCCATGGGGAGCACCAATCTTGTTTGTGAAAAAGAAGGATGGCACCCTTAGACTGTGTATAGATTATAGACAACTAAATAAAGTAACCATAAAAAACAAGTACCCCTTGCCCAGGATCGAAGATCTATTTGATCAGTTGGGAGGTGCGTCTATTTTCTCAAATATTGACTTGAGGTCAGGATACCATCAAGTCCGAATCAAGGGTGAAGACATCCATAAAACTTCTTTTCGGACACGGTATGGTCACTATGAGTTTGTGGTAGTGCCATTTGGGTTAACCAATTCCCCTACCACTTTCATGTGCTTAATGAACAATGTACTCGGTAAATTTTTAGATAAATTTGTACTAGTGTTTATTGATGACATATTAATCTACTCTAAGAATAGAGAAGAACATGAAGAGCATATTAGACTTGTGATGCAAGTGCTAAGAGAGCATCAACTCTATGCTAAATTTACAAAATGTGACTTCTTTAAGAAGCAAATACATTACTTGGGACATGTTCTGTCCAAGGAAGGGGTAGCAGTAGATCCTGACAAGATCAAGTCTATCATGGAATGGCCTACCCCAAAGGATGTTTCAGACATTAGATCCTTTATAGGATTAGCAGGATACTATAGGAGATTTATAAAACGATTCTCCAAGATTGGTTGTCCAATCACTGCCCTCCAGAAGAAGGGGACAAAATTCCTGTGGACACAGAAATGTGAAGAAAGATTCCAAACCCTGAAACATCTACTGACCCATGCACCCGTGTTGAAAATCGTTGACCTAGAAGCTTACTTCCTTGTGTGCACAAATGCCTGTAAGGAAGGGCTTGGAGGAGTCCTTATGCAGAAAGGAAGTGTGATCTGCTATGAATCCTGAAAATTAAACGAACATGAAGTCAACTATGTGACTCATGATCTAGAACTAGCTGCCATAGTGCATGCCTTGAAAATGTGGAGGCATTACCTCTTGGGAAGAAAAGTTGTACTTATGACAGATCACTATGGACTGTGGTATTTGTTTGACCAACCAAAGCTCAATGCTAGACAAGCTAGATAGATGGTCATCCTTAGACAATTTGATTTTGAAATCAAACACATTAAAGGGAAGGTAAATAGGGTGGTCGATGCCCTTAGCAGAAGCATGAAAACAATTCACCTGGCAACGGTGATTACCTGCGAGACAAATGTCAAGAACAGAGTTAGAAATGCATAGGAGATAGATCCCTTCGTCCAGACTGTGACCCTATACCTACAACAAGAACCCACTAGAGTAAAATATGAAGGCTACCAGATGATCGAAGGAGGTCTTCTCACTTACAGAGATAGACTGTACATTCCAAATTGGGATGAATTGAAGAGGTTCATTATGGATGAACTACATAAAAGACCATATACTGGTCACCCAGGATACCAGAAAATGATCACTACCACTCGGAAACAATTTTATTGGCCTGGATTGAAGAAAGACATAGCGAAATATTTTTCCCAATGCATAGAGTGCCAATAGGTTAAAGCAGAACATTGAAACCCAGTAGGACTATTACACCCTTTACCCATCCTAGAATGGAAATGGGAAACCATCTCCATGGATTTTATCACTGGATTGCCAACTTCAACCAAATAGAATGACACCATTATGGTAGTGGTGGATAAACTGAGCAAGTTTGCTCATTTCATCCCTGTCAAATCCACCTACAAGGTGATATATATCGCCCAGGAATTCATGAAAGAGGTATTTAGACTACACGGTATGCCGAAAGAGATAGTGTCTGACAGAGACACAAAATTTACTTCCAATTTTTGGAAATCACTGATGGCTAGTTTAGAGACCAAATTGTTGTTTAGCACCGCCTATCACCCTCAAACCGACGAACAGATAGAAAGAGTGAATCAAATATTAGAGGATATGTTAAGGATGCATGTAATGTAGAATTCTCTTACAACAATGGATACCAAGCATCCTTAAAGATGAGTCCCTTCGAGGTCCTCTATGGTAGGCCATGTAATACTCAAGTCAGCTGGAGTAATCCTGTAAATAGAATTTCTTTTCGACCCGACATGTTGAAATAAATGGAACAAGAAGTGACTCAGATAAAACAAAATCTGAAGGTCACTCAGAACCGACAGAAAAGTTATGTTTACGAAAAGAAAACTCCAAGAGAGTTCAAAATGGGAGACCATGTATATCTCGGAATTAAGCCCAGAAGGAGTCCCCTGAAAATGGGAGCTTGTGCCAAGTTGGCACCTCGGTATTGTTGACCCTTTGAGGTTATAGATAGAGTGGGACCTGTAGCCTACCATCTAGCACTTCCTCCCACAGTAAAAGCACATAATGTTTTCCATGTTTCATTATTGAAGAAATATGTACATGATGCTAATCATATAATTGACTGGTTTGTGATCCAGGTGGAACTGGAGGGAGAATTTCTACCAGAACCCCAATGCATATTGGACATAAAGGAAACCCCGCTCCAGAACTGAACCATTGCACAGATAAAGGTGCAGTGGAGACATTTTGGCCCAGATGAGGCTACATGGGAAATGGAGGATGCCATGATACAAGCATATCCGATTTTGTTTACTTCTGTACATGCAATTCATGTTAAAAGATAAGAACATCGAGGGTGATGTTCCTTTAAGGGGGAGGGAATTGTAACACCCTATTTCCCCCAGTTTGTAAAAATAACTGGACTAGCCAAGAACTGTGGAAAACTTAGAAATGTGAATATGTGATGTGAATGGACCTTGTGGAAAAGGTCGATGAATGTGAATAATATTATGAATTATATTGCAGGATTGCTGAGAGGGGATATGCTGAAAAAGAGACCACGATGGCTGTAGAAAGGTGGTGGAAGGCACCTGGAAAGGTGGCATTAACTTCCACCAAAAATCAATACCGTATTTGGACTTCACTGGCCTGGAGAACCAAATGTGGCTCGCTGGCCCCGAATTAAATGTCTCGCATGCTGGTAGGTAGATGGCTCCTCAGGAATTAATGAGGGATGGGGAGGTGAACCGCCCACCCATAGAGCTGTCAGGCCTGACTAGCCTAAGGGAAATCGTGCCACACACAACCTCACAAGAGGATAAGGTGTGGGGGAGAAGCGATTCGGGGGGGGGGGAAGATGCAAGGGGAGGAAGAAAACTCTGTCTATATGCAGAGTGGGTGATAGAAGAGAGGAAGGAGAGTAACCTTCACTCCTGGTCACTGGAAAACAGAGACGCAGTCTCACAGCATCGTGGTCTCAGCTCAGGGGTGGCTAGTGGTAAATCCATTGGGAGTCGCTGAGCCTACGGTTGGGTGGAAAGGAGCACCCCTCTCAAGAGTTGCATAATCCCTAGTGTTATTTTCTGATAAGTGTTTTTCCTTTGACATCTTGAAATATATGTATGCTAACATTTATGATCATAAGCTATGAAATCGTGAATGACTTCATTTTAAGAATGTCTGTATGGTGTCTTGATTAATACTGGTAGTTGTATTTTTATATGGAAAGACTACATGTGGCTTATGCTCTCTTAAATTGTTGTTTATATGCAAACTGATCTAATTCAGACTTCACGCTTGGTTCTCAGGAGAGAGATACCCTTATCTGCCTTAGATAGTACCCTGGGTAAACCTACCCATAGAGATACCCTCCTTGAAAACATCATCAAGAAATTGGAAGGAGGACGTGAAGGTGCAAGGCCTTAAGAAATCCATGATAAGTATCAAATCGACGGACGAGATCCCATCGGGAGATCTGTGGTCACTCATGACCACCAGATAAGAAGAATAAGCTAGAAATATAAGTACCTTAACCTTGATAGGTGTTGATAGACAAACGAGATTCCATTGGGAAATCTGTGGTCACTCATGACCGTTAGATTTGGTAGGAGAAAGTAGGATGTTAAGTGCCATACCCCTATGACCTTCTGTGTCTTCGTGGGTAGCGAAGATATCGGGATCGTAGATCCCTAAGGTCCATGAGAACATCTAGGCCGTTGAATTTTCCCCATCAAGGAAGTCATGGGAGAATGCACAGGTTAGGAACCTATCTAAACCATCAGATCTTGGCTGGAAAACCTGATAGTCGTTGGATCTGTTAGGAGATACCTGAGGGTTAAACCCCTAGTGAATAAGGGTGAAAGCCCTAAAATGGATTTGGGTCGTCTGATTAAAGGAGGCCATGTGTCATAAGATTTCCCATTTCGGGAAATCGGGAGTCGAGAACTCAAGAGTTCTGGTGATGAGAGATAGGGACTTTCCATTGTGGAAAGCCCAAGATAAGATCTTGACCGTCCGATTTAAGGAGGAAATGTGTCATGAGATTTCCCAGTTCAAGAAATCGAGAATTGCGAACTTGGGAGTTATGGTGATGAGAAATCAGGACTTTCCATGGTGGAAACCCCGAGATAGATCTGGACCGTCCGATTTAAGGGGGCCACGTGTCATGAGAATTCCCATTTCGGGAAATCGAGAATCGCAAACTCGGGAGTCCTAGTGACGAGAGATTGGGACTTTCCATGGTGGAAACCTTGAGACAGATCTAGACCGTCTGATTTAAAGAGGCTGCGTGTCGAGAGATTAACTACATCGGGAAACTGGGGATTGAGAATTCAGGAGTCCCGTGGTCAAGAGATTGGACTCTCGTGATGATAATTCCCGATGAATGGATGAGATTCTTTCGGAGGATCTCAGGGTCTATAATGATCGTCAGATTTGGGGAAGAGACGTCAAGTTTAAGCCGGGGCACGAGTGCACCTTAGGGTAAGTGGCGAGCAGATATGGACAACCAAAGTCCACCCACCCAGATCTACGGCTGAGGCTTCATTCCAGATCCCCCTTGTTTTTCTTCCTTTAGCAGTG
>CBVK0100135510.1:0-14338 GCA_900067695.1 Picea abies
AATGCAAGTAGCCGTCACATCTCTTCTCAGAGATAAGCTGCCACCATTCTAGCGAGTCTTTCACTCTATATTTTTATAGTCTCTGTACATTTCTTTCATTAATAGAAATCGTGTATTACTGTATCTCTATGTTTATGGTTGCATCTCTGATATATTTCTATTATATTACTGGATATATGCGATATCTCTGTGCATTTCTTTATTATATCTCCACTCTCATTTCGTGCCGAAAATAATCCGGATCAAGTTCCAAGATCATCATTAGTAATAAACAAAGAAAAATTCGAACAGAAATAATATGGAGTATACCTTTCTGGTAGCCTTCTTTCTCGAACCGGTCTCCTCAATACTGGAGTATGAGGATCTTCTTCTTATGATTCCTGTTCTTCTGTAGAGTCTGATTCATCATCCTTTAAATCAAAATCTATTTTCTTCGGTTCTTCCTTACTTGGTAGGAATTCATGTTTACAACATCCTTCATTTCTCTAAATACCACATCTAAGCTATACAAAACCTTCTTAGTTTCTAAGTTCCAAATATTATAACCTTTAAGACCATCTTTATATCCAATAAAGATACACTTTTCAGCCTTCTTATCTAGCTTACTCCTATTTTCCTTTGGAACATGAACATATGCATCACAACCACGTACCTTGAGATGTGTGAGAGAAGGTTTCTTACCGGTCCATACCTCTTATGGAGTCTTGTCATCCAGCACTGATGAGGGTGATCTGTTGACCAGGTAACATGTAGTACCCACTACCTCTGCCTAGAATTCTTTCCCTAACCCGACACCATTGAGCATGCACCTTGATTTTTCCATTAGCGTCTTGTTCATCCTTTTTGCAACTCCATTCTACTAAGGTGTATATGGAGTAGTATTCTTCCTTTCTATACTGTACTTCTTATAGAATTATTCAAATTCCTTACCGTAGAACTCTCCACCATTATCTGTCCTCAACACATTAATTCTTTTCTCTGTTTGATTCTCAACAAGAGCCTTAAACTCTTTAAACCTGTCAAAGAATTCAGATTTATTCCTAAAGAAATATCTCCAAGTATTCCTCGATAAGTCATCTATAAATGAGACATAGTACACATTTTCCCAATGATGGGACTGATACAGGTCCAAAAACATCACTGTGAGCTAGTTGTAAAATTCCTTCTTGCCTCGATGCACTAGCGGGGAATCTTACCTGATTCTACTTCCCATATACATACCTTCAATCGTATATTTACCATGTAGTAGTCGAAGACCCTTCTCTCCAATATGCCCTAGTCTTTGATGCCACAACATAACCTTTTCTCCAAAGACTGTAGAAGTTATTTTTTCTTCAACTCCAATATCAGGAACAATGGAACTATTACACCCATCACTAATAGTGCTTCCTTCCATATTATATAGAGTTCCAAACCAAACTCCCTTCAACAAAACCATTTCTCCTCGAACCATTCTACAGGTTTCCTTTTCAAATATTGTTTTTACCCCTGCATCATCCATTTTGCTTACATAAATCAAATTTCTAGCCAAGCCTGGGATGTGCAGAACACCAGGTAGTGTTCTAATCCTTCCATCTATGAGCCTCAACTTGAATTTTCCTCGACCTATGATTCTGGTTTTCATGGCATCACCTAGGAAAATATTACCTCCATTATATCTTTCATATTCACATAACCACTCCCTGTGGGGATTCATATGAAAGGATGCACCCGTGCCAACCAACCATGCCTCATGATCTGCATGTGTTCTTGAAGAATCCAAGTACAAATCCCCTCCTTCTTCCTTAGAGGTCTTTTCTTCTGTAGAAGGAGATTCTTTAGATCCCTTCTTTTTCTCAACTTTGGATCTACACTGCTTCTTGTAGTGCACTTATTTTCCACATCTCCTACATACCTTTACAAAATTTCCAGGAGATTTAGATCTACCCTTAGACTTAGATCTCCCACTTGAGAACTTAGATCTATTTCTTTTCTAGGATCGTCCTCTTGCAAATAATGTGTCTATGCTCTGTCCTTCCATATTCTTCCATCTCATCTCCTCCGACAACAAGGATGATACCACTTTATCAAACTTCAAGGAAGTTGTATTACTACCTATGGCCACAACCAGACTATCCCACAAGTCTAGTAAATAACACAGTAAACAGATACACTTATCTTCATCTGGAATTTTAATATCAACAGATACTAACTAACTTACCACAGTATTGAAGGCGTTCAAATTCTCTGCAACTGAGTCTCCATCTCTCATCCTCAGGTTATACAACTACTTTCTTGGGAATAATTTATTTACTATGGACTTAGACTGATACAACTTCCCCAACTTATCCCATAAATCCTTGGCTGTAGCTTCCTCTGACACATTCAGTAACACTGAATTTGAGAGAGACAATTGGATTGTGCTCTTTGGCTTCCGATCCAAATTTTTCCTGTCATCTGCTGAAGTTCCTGTAGGTGCAGTACCTGGATCTACCGTGATCCAGTGATCTTTTTCCACCAACATATCTTCCATCTTGAGCTTCCACAACTCAAAACTTTTCCCATTAAACTTCTCAATCACCATTTTTGAATTGCTCAACATTTATTTTCACCTAAAAAATAAATACCACAGATCTCCCACTGTAACAAGGCTTATCACGGTCCCAAGCCAAACCCTTGACCACAAAGGCGTCCCCCAAAAGCCAACAAATCTCTCATACTGAATGTAGATTTTAACCTTGTACAATATTTACTGCAAACATATTTTTAGTAAAAGAATAGAAAATATACAATGGAAAATACAAACATTACACAAATATTTTTCCTTTGGAAACCCAAATTGTGAAAACCAACATATTCTATATTTATTCATAGTGATACATCATTTACAATACAATATACATATAGGATCCAGTGACATCCAAAACCCTAACCCAATGATATGGATTAGTCAACAACCCTAATTCCTTAATTGTAAATATAAAACCATCGGAAAAAAACCATGTGTCGAAAAACCTCCCAACAATGGACATGAAAATCGAGGCAACACGAAAAACAAAAAAATGCGACATGCTTCTCGAGGAATTTTTTTTCATAGGGGAAATTTCCTCGAACCCCCGTGCGGGGGGGTTTTTCCCCCCTCCACCCCCTAAGGGGGGGCTTAACGCCCCCCATCAAACTCCCCTGCGCGTCCGACACAACACAAACACTACTACTCGTGCAAAGAATATAACACATACCCAGGCCCAAAGCTAAGAAGAAGTGGTGTTACCCTGAGGGATTTCCTCTCTTCAAAGCCCCAAACTTGCAATAGTACCACTAGGAGAACGAAAGATGGGAAATATCAATTGATTGTTTTTCTTGACCTCGTGTTTGACTCCTATGTGAGAGGATATTTCCCAACTAATGTTAATTTCTACTACTGTATTTTACACTCTCTAGTATTCTATAGTCTTTTTCTTGTGGCCTTGAAGAGTTAACTCTCCACCCTACTATCAAGGACCTAAAATCCTAGACTTGTTGGTTTTCTATCAAAGAGAAAAAAGTCTAATTGATTTTAGATTATGTGCCTCATTCCTTTTAATGGATGTTTGTTACTCAATAGGGTAAGAAAAAGTGGACTAGATGTTAGGATATTTAGACACTTAGGAGTTAGTTAAGATCTACTTGGTCTATTGCATCGTAGGGTAAAAGTGTGTTTTCTAGTGTGTTTCTTTAGTATGCATTAGTATGCATTTTTAGTTAGGAAATTCGACGGTCACAATATGTGCCCAATATAGAGTGATCTGACGGTTCATTCTCTCCCTGATCTTAACGGCCATTGATCCGTGGCTTAACACCCAATTGGTCTATGATCTCTATTTAAAGATCACAGAGGGTCATTTTCCGATGATCGATGGTGAGAAACTCTCTTTTAAAATCTCTCTGTATTCTTTTTCTTTGCATTAATAAATTGCTCCAAGTGGCCGCGTTGGCTGGGGCCGTGGATGTTTCCCCGTAGGGGTTTTACCACATGAAAAAATCAGTGTGTTGATATTTGATCAAGTTATGTGAGTGGTTACTGAAGGTGTCCATCCTCTGTTGGAATACCTGTGTTGTCGAACATGGTATCATAGCCTATTTGAAGACCCACTCCTGTTGTAGATCAAGATCGTGAAGCCAATTTGTCTCATCTCCATTTTCTATCATTTCTGTACATTTCTAGGCTACAAGGACTGTTCCATTGCATCCGGAGCACTCATTTAATTCAGGAACACTTTTCGTTTTACTCGAAAAGGTTTCCATTTTCCCAATATATGATCATTATAGTCAGATCCGAAGGTATAAAGTTTGAATACACATTTTTTAATTTTGTTGCAGAGAAATATTTTGGTTTTATCTCGGTTTTGTATTTTTTATTTCCAGGTTGCTAATCTTTTAGATCTGTGTATGCTCTTTTCCCCTTGCCCTGTGCGATCTCGAAAAATCAGAAACAGATAGGAAAAGGTGCATCTTCCGGGTAAGCTAACCAATATCCAACTCTTGTTGTCATCGAGAAGCGAAATTGTTTTCTTGTGTGAAAAGAGTTTTTTTTTAGCATGCTCTCCAAGGTCATCTTCAACAACAAAAACAACAACAACAACAACAATCCTCCTTTTGAAAATTACAATATGTTTTGCTAGACCATTTGGTTAAAAGTTTCCTTATTAATTAAGAGGTCTCGAGTTCAAGTCTCTCTTTTGTTACTTTTTTTGAAAAATTTCATGATAAAATTGTAAAGTGTATTTCACTTCAAGTATAAAAGTGAATCACTATAAGTAGCTTTAATATTTTATTTTATAGTTATTTATTTTGCATGCAACTTTTCTTTGTAAAAGTGAGCCCCACTTCTCTTTATAAAAGTGGGTCACTTCATAAAGTAACTTACACTACCACGTGGTCCTTTGGTTATTGTTTATGCCTTTTTTTAAAAAGGGCATAACTCTTACATCCGAAGTTCGTTTTCAGTGCCATTTTTTTTTAAACCGCACAAATTTTTGAGATCTTTCCATTCAGATCATTAGTTTCAGTTTTTAAATTAGTATTATCTACATATTTAATATGGCTTCTACAATTAATCTCTTACTTACCAACACCAACTACTTCCAATGGAAATCCCATATGGAGGATTTATTAAGAAGTAAAGGCTTGTACCGGATTACCTTGGGAAAGGAAAAAACACCCACTGATGCTGATAAGAAAGATAAATGTGATAATAGGAATGACGAAGCACATGGATTAATCAGAATGTCCATCTCTCTTGATTTAAGGTTCCACCTTCAGTCAATTGATAAACCCAAAGAAGCTTGGGAAAATATTGAATCTGTGTTTGGTAAACACAATATTATTTGAGCACAACAGTTAGAATCAAGTACTAAATTTGATTCGAAGTGATTTTTCTTACATTGAAGACTATCTATCTAAGTTTAAAACACTCAGAACTTTATGTGAAGAATGTAAGATAAAGATAGTCGAAGATCGTTGCATCTATCTTATTCTTTCTAAGCTAGGTAGTGCATATTTTGTGTCTGTATCTACCTTTTATGCCATACAAGAGGCTATAGTTGCAACTTATCAAAAACCCACTCTTGAGAGCTTTTGTGATTCTTTGAATAGAGAGCAAGATAAGATAGTACAACTTGGAGTGATCAACACTGTAGGTACCTCCAACAAAGCCTTAGTTTTCCATCAAAAAGATAAACCTAAGAATCCCAAGAAACAACATCCTCGCCACAACAACAAGCAATATAAGGGTCCCAAACCCACTCAGACAGCTTTTGCTCCTAATGGAGACAAAGGAACAAAATATAAAAATAAGAATACTAAGAGACATTGCAACTTTTGTGATAAAGATGGTCATGATGAGTCCAAATGTTTCAAGAAGATGGCAGCTTTAGAAACAACGATGAAGAAGCACAACATCGATATTGATTCTACTTCTTCTTCTTCTTCTCATGGACATGCACTTTCTGCTTCTAGTTTCTCCTTCAATACACCTTCTACTTCTACTTCTGATAAGTGGCTTATTGATTCTGGAGCATCTTATCATATGGCTAAGGACATAAACATATTTTCTACTCTAAATGAATGTAACACCTAGAAAATATTTGTTGGTGAAGATAGATCTCTTAGTGTTGAAGGATCTGGAATAATACAAGTAGAAAATGGCCATTTCAATGATGTATTATTTGTTCCAAGTCTTTCTTGTATCTTTCTATTAGTATATCAAATCACTCATTCAGGTGAAGGTAAAACCATAGAGTTTTCACCTCACCAAGTTGTAATCAAGGATCTAAAATATCCTAATCATGTTCTTGCAACTGGAATTGTTGATGATATTACCAGGTTGTACAAGTTTGACAACTTTGGGTCATCATCTTTTTCATCAATTTTTATTGCTCATAGTGATGACTTGAGAAAACTTTGGCATGAGCGTTTTGGTCATATAAACTATCGCTCATTGCAGCAACTATGTAAACAACAGATGGTGACTAGTTTTCCTCTTGTTTCATGCAAAGATGGTGTTTGTGCCGGTTGTTTTCTAGACAAACATCATCGTGACAGTGTTGAAAAATGTGACTCTTGGAATGCCTCAAGTCCTTTGCAACTTGTTCATAGTGATTTGTGTGGTCCACTTTCTTCTCCTTCTTTTTCTGGGTGAAAGTGTTTCTTAACTTTCATTGATGACTTTTCTAGATGTACTTGGGTTTACTTCTTAAAACTTAAGAGAAAATTTTTTGAAAATTTTTTGGCCTACAAGGCCCTTGTAGAAAAGAAATCTGGACATCAAATTCAAAGGTTAAGAACAGATAATGGAGGCGAATATGTGAACAATAATTTTACAAATTACTGCACTACACAGGGAATCCAAATGCAACACACTGTTCCATATACACCACAACAAAATGGTGTTGCTGAGAGAAAGAACCTCAAATTAAAAGAAATGGATAATTGTATGATCCAATCTAAGTGATTAAGTCTAAAGTATTGGGTGGAAGGCATCAACTATGCAAATTACATAGTAAATCACACTCCCACAAAGGCTCTTAAAAATATAACACAGAAAGAAGCTTGGACTAAAATTAAACCATATGTAAGTCACTTCCGTGTATTTGGAAGTATAGCATGGGCTCACATTCTGAAGATGTCAAAGGTTACAGACTTCTTCAGTCACATTGTAATGAAATTATTATTAGAAGAGATGTTAAATTTGATGAAAATCTCTTGGCCTACAAGCCTAATTCGGCTTTTTTGCCTTCTTTGGCCTGTGAGCCTAATTCGACGGTTTTTCCTTCTTAGGCCTGTGAGCCATCTTCGACATTTGTGTCATCTTATGATCTGTTTTTTTCTTCAGATGATGACAGTGAGGATGAAAATCCACCTCTGCCTGCTCACCCTCCTCAAGATAAGTCCTTTGAACCTGAACCAACACCAACTCCACCGCTTCCAAGATGGGTCCGTTAAACATGAGAAGAAGGTGGTGATCTTGTCAGTGATCCTTTAGATCAACGTTAGACATGTTCACAGTTCCAGTGAGCCTCTTCTCTTTTGGATCAATTTTTAGAAACTCATGATCCAGAGACTTTTACAAAAGCTTCAGGTCATCCAGATTGAGATACAACAATGAATGAAGAGTATCGTTCTTTAATGGAAAATGATACTTGGGATCTTGTACCTCTTCCAAAAGGAAGAAAACTTGTTAGATGCAAATGGGTCTACAAAACTAAGTATGCATCAGATGGAAGTGTTTAAAGACATAAGGCTTGGTTAGTTGCCAAAGGATTTTCCCAAGTTGAAGGAATTGACTATAATGAAACCTTTTGCCTTGTAGAAAAAATGAATTCCATCCGCCTTGTTCTTTCCCTTTCCACCTCACATAAATGGGAGGTCCATTATATGGATGTTAAATCTGCCTTCTTGCATGGAGATTTGCAAGAATAAATATACATGGAACAACCTCCTGGCTATGTCCAAAATGATTCTAGCCTTGTTTGTTGCCTCAAGAAATCTCTTTATGGTCTCAAGCAAACTCCTCGATCTTGGTATGCCAAAATGAACAGCTTTCTTATTGCCACTGGATTCTCTAGATGTCATTTTGATCCTAATGTCTATACCAAGAAAGTAGGAAGCCATCTCATAATACTTGTCCTTTATGTTGATGACCTTATCCTTACTGGTAGTGACTCAAAACTTTTAAAACATGTGAAAACCATCTTTAAGACAAAATTTGAAATGATAGACTTAGGAATTTTGCACTATTTCCTTGGCCTCCAAGTTTTGTAAACCAATGAATAAATTTTTCTTTCCTAGTATAAGTATGCTTGTGACCTTCTTCGTCACTTTCACATGGAAGATTGTAAACCAATCCCTTCTCCCTTCTAGTCTGGAGTCACGATTACTGCCACTTGTACTTCTCCTGAAGTTGATGCCACCTTGTACCATCAATTAGTTGGTAGCCTCTTATACTTGACTTATATTCGTCTCGATCTTTCCTTTGTTGTTGGTCTTGTTTCCTGGTATATGCAAATGCCCCATGAAATCCATTAGAAAGCATCTAAAAGGATACTTCGTTATGTTCATGGTACAGTTCAGTTAGGGATACATTATAGTTCAAGGGGGACTCCTTTATTGGTTGGTTTCACTGATTCATATTGGGATGCTGACCCTGATGATCGAAAGTCTACTAAAGGTTATGTTTTCAGCCTTGGTTCATGACCTATCACTTGGGCCTTTAAGAAATAACATGATATTTCACTTTCTTTAGTAGAAGTAGAGTATCGAGCAGTGATAAATGAAAGTCAGGAAGCCCTGTGGCTTACATATCCTTTCAGAGTTTGGATTCCAGCACCAGCATCCGACCAGCCTTTGGTGTGACAATCAGAGTGCCATCAAGCTCGCCAAAGACCCAGTTCAACATCAGTGTAGAAAACACATCAAGATACACATGCACTTTATCATAAATCTCATTCATGATCAATTTATTGAAGTTCTCCTTTTCCCTACAAAATATCAAGTTGCAGACACTTTCACAAAGTCTCTTACATAAGCGAAGTTTTCCAAACTTCAATCTATGTTAGGAGTTCAGGAAGTTGTCATTAAGGGGGGATAGGCTCTAATGCTTCGTTCCTTCTCCTATTGTGTCACTATTTTAAATCATTCAATCCTATCCCAAGCTGTTCTTAAGGGGGAATGTTAGGATATTTAGACACTTAGGATTTAGTTAAGATCTACTTGGTCTATTGCATCGTTAGGTAAAAGTGTGTTTTCTAGTGTGTTTCTTTAGTATGCATTAGTATGCATTTGTAGTTAGGAAATCTGACAGTCACGATATGTTCCCGACATAGATTGATCTGACGATTCATACTCTCCTCGATCTTAGCAACCATTGATCCATGGCTTAACACCCGATTGGTCCATGATTTCTATTTAAATATCATGGAGGGTCATTTTCCTATGATCGGTTGTGAGAAACTCTCTTGTAAAATCTCTCTGTAATCTTTTTCTTTTCATTAATAAACTGCTCCAAGTGGTCACGTTGGCTGGGGCTATGGATGTTTCCCCGTAGGGGTTTTACCACGTGAAAACATCAGTGTGTTGATATTTGATCTGGTTATGTGAGTGGTTACTGAAGGTGTTCATCCTCTGTTGGAATAACTGTGTTTTCGAACACTAGATGGTGTTATGAATTGACTCCAAAACCATGCATAAATAATGAAATGCAAAGATTTTGTTTCGATGAATTCTATCCGAGGAAAGGAGAGGGTTTCTTTTTCTCCTTAATGCAAATAAATGCCCAATACCATGCAAATTTCACTTTTCCTTTAAGAAAGGGAGAGAATAAAAATTCCAAACTATCAAATAAATATCCCTAAAATCTGAAAGAATACAAGACAAGATCTTTAAAATGTGTACCAAAAAATCCACCTATGAAAATAGAGTGCAAAGACTTTTTGTTTCCTTCTTTTCAAATTACACGACAAACTCAAAATATAACCTTCTTTTGCTTTCACTTTCAATTAGAATGAAATAAATCAATGAAAATCACAAAGGATTCCAAATCTAAGGAATGTGAAGAAAAAACACTCAATTATGCTAACAAAAAGTAAAAAGAATCCAAAAAAAGTGATGTCTTTAAAACTTGTTACTTGCAAACAGAAAAACCCAATCTTTTCAATGCTCACAAAAAACCAAGAAAATTGACATTAAGAGAAAGCCCTTTCTAAAACCTTTTAGATCTGATGAAAGAAATATTGAACATCAATGAAAGAGTTGTGATAAGGCCAATGAATTCCTGAATCTATTAAGGATCGATGTTGATCCAAAGAGAAGCAAGAAATCAATCAAAGGAGGCCTAAAACAACATATTCCAATTCCTAAATCAATAAAATATAAGTTTGAAAATTTTCAGAATCAAAATGACAAAGGTATGAATGCCTAAAGGTAATAGGAATTAGACCAACAACGACATAGGCTCAACAAAAGGATCAAATTAATATAAAGTGGTATTGTACTTGCAAAAATTGACAGGAGAGGGAAAATTTAAAAAGGAATAAAAGATAATAACAATCACTCAATTTAAAAAGAAATCAAAATCTTAATGAAGCAACAAAGACTCTGGTGTACAAGTTTGAGACAAAATACTAATATAAAAGAGGCAAAATAGGGTCAAAATCCACTTGGAAAGAGATCATTTCCCCTGTAACACTGTATATAGGGTGATGACCAAGGTTTCATCACTCCCCAAGACATTGAGAGAGGGATATTATTAGGGATTCATTTCTCCCAAAGACATTGATACATAGTGATAATCATGGTTTCATATCTCCCCAAGAAACTGACAAGGAGTGATAATCAGGGTGTTATCTCCTTTTACTCCGTTATAGGGTGGGATGAAGTATGGAACTTGGTGAAAAAGATTTTTTTTCCCCAAATCTGATTAAGAGCCAGGTTCTTAACTCAGTAAAATTCCCAATGATGATGAGGGAAGGGGAGGATTCAAATAAGATTCATAAAAAAAGGATAAAGCAACAAACAAGAACTAAAGAAGGATAGAAAACACTAAGGAAATATCAACATGATTAATCCCCAGTGGATTCACCAATTTCTGTTGTGGAAAATTTTCCCCTACATACAAGTGAAACCTCCCTTGGATCAAGACCCCTTTGATCCACTCTATATGCCAACAAATAGAATGAGAAGAGAATGATAAATGACTTACTTATTTTCTATCAATTGTCCTTGCTTCTCCAACCCTTGATCTTGATGTCCAATCTCTTAGTGTAAGAGAAGTCCCTCAAGGAACAAAGCAATACATCCTTCTTCTACGATATATTTTCAAGAAGAATAGATCTGTCTATGTCAATTTAAATGAAAATAGACATGCATATAGTGAAAAATATAAACATGAGGGGAACATGACAAGTTATATTATGGAAATCAATAGATAGAAAAGCATTTACAACCTTAATGTCAATGTTGCAGTAGCTCCTCCAAGCTCTCCTTTCCATCCCCTTGAATGTCACAAGATAAACAATATAATATCCTCTATTTCTTCCTCCCTTTTCACTTAAGAATGGCCTCCATTATATAGGAATTAAGGCATCACAACTATGGGATATTTTTGAGGAGAGGATGTGATCAAATGAAGATTTGGCTGAACAAACAAGATTGAACTTTCCAGGAACAGAGGGTAGCTCGAACCAATCCATTAACCAATTGAAATATCCTAGAAACAACCTCATAAAACAAGGCATGATGGTTGCAACTACTTCATCACCCCACATAATTGAGCATAAGGCGAGACTATTTCTCCCTTATAACTGAGAAAGGAGTGATAATAAAGGTTTATCCCTCCTTGTATATGGGCAAGGTGGCGGTGAAGCTCAATCAAGGCCAAAATCTCAAGGAGAAAGATAGTATTTCGAAATCCAAGTGATATATTTCCTCTTCAATATGTCTAGGGATTATGGCAAACACTTCCACATGGTTATGAAATTGTGACACTTAAGTTTGACACTTAGGTGTGACATTTGGTAGTGTGACACTTAGGTGTCAAACATATGCGACACTTAAATGTGACATTTGGTAGTGTGACACTTTGGTCTGTAACACGAGGGGGAATAACCTACTAATTGTGAATGGTATGATTTGGAAGAGTGTGGAAGATAAGGGAAATAAGTAAACTAGTGTGGAATATAAGGGAAGGGAGTGGTTGAATTGATTTGATGCATGATTATATGTGTTTATTTCATATTAGGAATTTAATAACTCTAATCAATATCATGTAGTTATATTAGGACACCATATTTTTTAATAGTGTAGGTGAAATATTTACCTATGATGGCCACACGAGTAACTCTTTGACCTACACAATAGTATTAGTTATCTAGGTGCATATTATGTGATGATTGTGCATATCATTTGGAACCTTGCATAAAAACAAGTAAAATATGATGTAACTTTGAGATGATGTTTCTTGAAGGAGGCGTGTCTGTAATGTCCCATCTATGGAAATAATATTTACTTAGATGTATATATGTATACATATATTATAAGGTGCACAATAAAATAATTAAGATATTATAAAATAGGAAAACCAATAAAAGTGCACTAACTAATGAAGACTTAATTACTTAAAAAAGGGAGATTAGTGCATGTGGTATTCTTCGCATGGATAATAGGTGGAGTCCTCCATGCAATTGGAGGAGGAATATTTTAAGGGGATGAATGGAGCTAGTAAGGGGAAATTTTTTGTTGTTGTTGATGGGAATAGGTTATGAGATTTAAGTAAGAATTTTATGGATTATGGGGGAGGTGAGGATATCCTAGTTGGTTGGAAGGGGTTTTGACTTGGTTAGGGGGATGCTGAGAAGGAGAAGGATGGTTGGAATAGTTTTATGAATTGATGGCTTGAGGGATCTCAATATTATACTTAGGGGTTGGTTAGGAGGAGAGTTGTCCCCCAAATTTCAATTGATAGTATTATTGTTGTTGGAGCTGTTGTTGACTGGTCGTGGTGGATGCTTGTCTATGGTTGGTCCTCTTATCTTTCCTTTTGTAAGTAATTTTTTTTTTTATATTCCAAGTAATTTAGTAATTTGTATTATTTTTTGGAACATATAGTTCTTTAATATACATGAAATTCATTTATAGTTATGGCTAGATTTTACCTTGATGTAATATAGATTATTGGGTTTATCATTAGCAATTTCTATTATTGGTTTATATGCTTGTACTATTTTGGATAGCTATTGTTGAGGGTTAATCAAGTTGATTAATTACTAATGTTGGTTCATAGACTTAAATACGTTTTTGTTAGAGGTTGGTAGACTATACTGAAGACATTGGATGCTTAAAAAAATATAATTAGAGCCCTAATTAGTTACTAAGATTCTTAGAATAAACTCTAATTTAAGTAAATTTTCCGTAGAAATTTGTATGGAATTTTTGGCCTTACATAGAAGGACATATACCAAATAGAACTTGAACTTAGACATAGTTGAGTTTGGATATTTATTGCTTGCCTCTCCTACTAGACCTAATATAAGATGTAGTTGATATTTGGGATTCAAACTCCAACTAGATTAATGGTTGTCTCTTGGAGTTTGATAGCCTACATAGTCATCCTCATAAATTAAGGTGACATGATCCCATGAATTCCTCTCTCTATTTCTATATCAATGAACTTTTATGAATTTTATAGGTGAAGTGATTACATGGAGGATCAAACCTCCTTGGTGGAAGACACATGACATCAATTCCAATGATTGGTAAACTGAACTCTACAACATACCTTAGGGTTTCAATCAATGTTAATGCATATAATTTCAGTAAATGTAATAATCTCAAATATCCAATACACACTATGCATTTATCACATTCCTTTGAAATTAAGACAAACACATCAATTTAAATAACATATGTTAAACAATATATAAATTTCTATTAAGTAAGAGTTTGGAAATGTCTTAGGTATTTGAGGCTAATAGTAAATAATTATGAATAAGAATAGATATGAAAATATGAGAAACATTAGGAAATCATGGGGTTCATCATAAACCCCAATTGAAGAGTTTCACATCTCTGTGCAACATATCAAAAAATGTAAACGAAATTGATGATGTACCATGACCTTTGCTCCTTATCCTCTAGATGCTCCTCTATGCACTTCCCGAAGGTCATATGACATGAAATAGGCGATGACACTTCTTCTATGAGAGATTTATTCTTTCTCTACATCACTCCATCATTTTTTATCTATATCCATGTCAATTTCTCATGAAGATCTCCATGATGGTGTAAATTCTAACCTTGTACAGTATCTACTGCAAACTGATATTCA
>CBVK0100135511.1:0-14338 GCA_900067695.1 Picea abies
GACTACTAAGTCACTCCCTGTTGGCCTACTCTTGGGGACGGGACATCACACAATCCAACGTTTCCGTCATTACATTCTCTCCAGGAAGACTACAGTGATTTCATATTGTAACCCCATGCAACACATCTTGACACGTCAGTTGCTGGGGGGCAAGTACTCCAAATGGATTGTTATTCTCCAGGAGTTCGATTTGGAATTCGATCACGCCACGTCGAAGAAATCCCTAGTTTTCGCTGAGTTGATTTGTGATTTTCCCCACACTGCCACGGAAAAGGTAGCAGTTGATTCGTTACCTGACGAGTCACTTTTCCTTATCAGTACCGACGATATTTGGTACGGAGATATCATCATCTATCTCCAAACTCAAACTTTCTGGCCTACTTTGTCCAGTAATGAACGACGTCGTGTCCATTATCAAGCACGTCATTATATTATCCTCGGTGATACTCTTTACTGTCGAGGTATTGACTCTGTCTTTCGGCGTTGTTTGACTTTTGATGAAGCTGAGAAAGCTTTGAATGACTGCCATTCAGGAGCGTGTGGTGGTCATATGTCTGGGTATGCTACTGCCCAGAAGATCTTACGTGCAGGTTACTTTTGGCCTTCCCTATTCACTGACTGCATTACTGCTGTCCAGAAGTGTCATGCCTGCCAGACTTATAATCAGAAGATTAGATCGCATCCTGCTCCCCTTCATCCTGTAGTCTCAGTAGGTCCTTTCGCTAAATGGGGCATTGATTTCATGACATGTCACCCTCACTCGGCCGGGGGGCATGGTTACATTATCGTAGCTGTTGATTATTTCACAAAGTGGGCCGAGGCAATGCCGACATTCGATAATACTGGGAAGATTGCAGCCCTATTCCTTTTTAATCATGTCATCACTCGTTTTGGTGTTCCTCAGGCTATCATTACGGATCACGGTAGTCATTTTAGAAATAATATGATGTCTGAACTTACTGAGAAGTTGGGCCTTCGTCATGGTAGCTCAACACCCTATTATCCACAGGCCAATGGCCAAGTCGAAGCCATCAACAAGGTTCTTATAACTATGATTCGACGGATGATAGGAATTCATAAGACTAGCTGGCACACAATGTTATTTTCGGCATTGTGGGCATATCGGACATCTGTTAAGTCTGCCACGGGATTCACACCTTTTCGATTAGTTTATGGCATGGAAGCCATTCTACCAATAGAATGTGAGATACCATCTATGAAGCTAGTTGTAGAGCTCTTACCTAATACTTCTGCCGAAGAGGAACGTCTATTGTATTTGATGCGATTAGACGAAACTCGTCGTGACACTACTCTTGTAATAGAAGCCCAAAAGAAACGTGTTAAGGCACAGTATGACAAGCATGTCAAACCTCGTGTCTTCTCTGAAGGAGATCTTGTTCTTCTATATGAACAAGATAAAGATGTTTTAGGAGCTAGGAAATTCGAACCAATGTGGCGTGGGCCTTATATTGTTAGTAAAGTTTTGGCAAAAGGAGCGTATGAGCTACTGGACTATGATGGTGTGCCTTTGAGTGAACCCAGGAATGGGTTGTACTTGAAGAAGTACTACTCATGAGTCATTTGTGCATAAGTACTTGTATTTTTATGTATCATACTGAGTGAGTGTGTTACTTTAGTTTTGCTTTTGACGTTATTTGGTTTCTGCCCTTACGTGACGTTGTGTTTGATTGCCAGATGTCGGAGTATTCGCTACCTTATATTGGCTTCGCCGACGGTGATAGTCGTAGTACTCGGAACCTAGCTTCCGCTGCTTGGGCAATCTATGCCCCGACAAATGAACTCATATCTCTACGAGGTATATGTCTTGGCCGAGCAACCAACAACATTGCAGAGTATAGCGCTGTGGTTGAATTATTGGTTGATGCTATCTCTCTCGGGATTCGTTATTTGGTTGTTCGTCTTGACTCGCAGTTGGTAGTGCTACAGCCCAGTAACGTATATTAAGAATATTTTTGCGGATTTGCCTCTTGGAGAGACATTTTGATTACATAGAATATCAACACATTCCGAGAAGTCTTGACACATTGACAGACGCTTTAGCTAATTATGTGCTAGACAGACATTTAAATCACTTATAAAATCAAACACATTAAAATGTACACAATTGTAAAGTAAGCCAGTGGAACCCATGTATATATATATAACGGTCAAAAGTTTGTTTTTACAAAATGTGTCTGAAGACCAAAATATCAAAAAATGAAGCTCACGGCTTCTACAAAGTGACATCACTAATGATGTTCACGATAGCATGCTAAAGTCCTGGCTACTCTACGGAGTAAACGACCCATAGAGGCAAAGACTCCCACGGTGTGACGTTGATCGCGTCGTGGGATCTCCTCAAGAGGCATCTCTGGAACATCAGACATAAGGCCCTCTAAGTTTTGCTCCACGGTAAGGTAGTCCTCGGCAAACTGGGGGACTGGAACTACTGCTTCTCCTCGACGCTGAACATGAGAGCTACCGGCAGGCCTATATGCCCCAACATCTGTGTTATCAACAAGTTTTGGTGTTAGTCTTCGGATAAAATCATAAAACCAAAAACATTTAATATGATGGAAATACAAAAACATCTAAAAAGTTAAAAAGTTGGTGTTTTTCTTACCAATATCTCCCCACTGCGCGTCTTCAGGAAGGGCAAGCTCAGGATCACCGCGAAAGTCCAAGCTAGCATACGCATAATCCTCGATCATCAAGACCTGGCCTTGGAGCCAGTCAAAAAAGCGATCGTCATACCGAACGATCGGTCCTGTCACATGCCTAGCCATAAGTTGGCACCATCGTAGCATCCGCGGATCCCTGGGACCCGGAAAGTGCCAATCAGCCTGAAGCCTATACACTGGAACCCTCTCACAGAAGAAGGACACCAGCAGCGATCCATAACCAAACTGCTTTAGATTTCCCTGCCTGCATTTGGTCAGTTGTTTCTTGAGGTTGCGCAGCACTGCATCAGCCCAGTTGAAGACATGGGGCTCGACACACTCGAGGGCATATTGGAAATAGCTCTGTAGAGCCATATGCGGAGCTGCACTCCCCACCATCCGAGCTATGGTGAAGAGAATGGTCCGGAGAGTTATATCAGTGACTCCCCAAATAGCCACTTTTCCCTTTTGTCTTTCTGCCTCTGGCACGCAATACTCTCGGCAGTACTCACTCATTTTCATGCCTCCTCGGCGGTTACCAGTCAAGATAACATATGAACCCCGTCTTGACAACCCAGTCAAGAAATAGATATCTTCTATATCAATCGTCAATGTGTGGGCACCCACATTGAAAACCTGCTGATCCGGATCCCACATTCAGACTAAATGTTCCAACAATCGAACCTGGGCTCTCATGCCCAGTATACGGAAATACTTTAGGAGACCGCAATCTCTTAAAGCGGCAATGGTTTGCGGGTGGTTTTGGGAAGTTGCATTATCGTCTTCGTGTTCCCTTTCTCTCCATTCGAGCACCATTGTGTGACTATTAACCTGCATGGCAATGAGGTAAAGATAGTTAATGATCTAAACATGAGAAAAAATTGGTTTTATCCACTAAACGTTATACAAAATTTTTGACCTCTGCGTTGTTCGCAGGTGGGTTTTGAGCACAGTGCGAACTTCTCGCACTGTAGCTCAAGCTCACTTGCGAGAATGAAGACTTCTCGCAGGCCCCGTATGGGCAGCCTGCGAGAATCTTCATTCACGCATAGGGTTTCAATACCAATCTTAAAACTTAAATTTTAACCAATAAAATCATAAAATAAAACCATGAAAGGCTAGGGAATTGAGCACTTACCAGTTTGATCCAGACGGTGCGTGAAATGATGCCCCGAAGCTCCCGGAAATTGACGGCGAAGATTGGAGGTAAAATGGAAATTTTTGCACTAAAATGGTGAATGGATAAAAACATATGGTAAAAATGAGTTGTAAAATTGTTTTATTTACTTTTTACCATAGTAAAAGTGGGTTTTTTCATATGTATTCGTTGTTTTACCCTAATTACTAATGCGAAAGTGAGTAAATGACTTGCAGGCACCTAACGAGACGATTATGGACTTAAAAACTTTTGAAGTATGGTGTGTTTATTTGGTTTTCTATGGTTTTGATTTCAAGACCTCAAGTGCCTTTTATCTATTCTTGCACTTGTGAAAAACCTAGAATGTGATCGAGCGTTGTTTTATCTCTTTTCCGGGCTCGATGTGGTTACACGAAAAAGGAACCCCCCTGGAGTTGACTTTAAGCCCTTTTCACGACTCCTTAAACATGAAAAGATTGCCGAGCGAAATTGCTATTTTCACGCTCGTTAAAGTATTTGAACTTACGCGTCCTCCAAGCGATAGTTTAACCCTTTTTCGGTCTCGTTGGACTATTGTACGAAAAAGGCACTGAGAGAGTTCTCTTTTAAGTGTTTTTCCAAACTCTATAATCTTGAAAAACCTTCGAGTTTTCTATCTCTGGACTCGTTAAACAGACATTGACAGACCCGTGATGGGACCGAACCACTCCTTCTTAGGGTTCGTTAAAAATACTCTAAGGGACTCATCCGAAGGATGAGCTTATATCTACAAGCATATGTGATCCTCTTCAAGCTTGTGTAAAAATAAAGAGGTACTTGCCAGAAATGGTGAGGGGAAATATGGGAAAGGGGTATATTTCGTTTTTGTGTTAATTGGCAGTAAGTTTCGCTCTTGAACATGACACCCTCTTTTCATCATTTGAAGCCGGTTTTGGAAAATCCATCTGTCTCTCATTAGATTCAATAACAAGGTCTTTCCATGTGTCGTCTTTGAGTCAATGCTGCCAAATCATTGGTCGTGTCGTCCATATGTTCAAGAGCAGTCCCAACCTCTTTTGAGTCGATCATCTGCAGTTATACTTTTATTCCATGTCGGCCTTTTCTGTGTCCAAAAGTCCAATTGTCACATGCTCTGTTTCACTTTCAAACTCTATTACTCATTTCGTGTCACTGATGTGGGATACCTCAAGACCCTCCTGTGACGAGTCTTGTTCTGTCGACTTCAGCACATTATCCAGAATCGAGACTTAGAAATTATTTAGTACCTTGAAGCTTGCATGCCTCAATGGCACGTTTCTCGCTTTCGACAGTGGGTTTTCATCATTGACCCCTGATCAAGAGATTTCGTTGAGTGTTCGACATCAACTCATTTATTCACAGTCGACGGATTGTACTATAGTACCTTGGGAGTCATTGACATTACTGGTGATTTCCCGCACACTTGTTAACGGTATACATCAATGACCGGTAATCAAGTGGTTTCTACCATGTTCGACTTCGACACATGTAATCGCATGGTCAGATTCGTACTTTGGGCGACGAGATTGAAGACCCTGGATATTATCTTTGTGGTCTAGGTTGCGATGGAGTATGTATATTTTGTGACACATAGATCCACTGTGTATGTTTCATGGCTATGTCGTCTTGACTGAAACTTTGTCACACAGATCCACAGTGTATTCAGGTGGCTGTGTTATATAGTGAGGGCATGGATCCACAGTGTATGATTGGTGGCCATGACCTTGGTTTATGATGCTATCAGTCTATGATCTGAGTATGGGAATGCCTACCTCGGAATTGGTATATATGATATTCTGTTGATGCTGGGATGTTTGCAGGTCTCTGATTAGACGTGCTTTTGGTTCTTGACACACACATGTAGCTTACAAAGTCTATCGACTGTCATTGGTTCCACTCTCAGACTTTGGGGGGCATTCTGTTATCCACAAATTTGGTATATGGTTGATGAGCATATAGAAACTTCCATACAAACTGGAAGATGCAGATGGGATCTTAGTTGTCTCAAATTTTATAAAGACCCCATTTATGACATTAAGGGTATCTCTCAGGAAGAGTGGGTTTCATCATTAGAGGCGTGGTCCTCATATGTATATGATTCAGATGTTTGGAATCTTAGTGATGATATGGTTACAGATTTGTTCTGCCCCTTCAAGGATGAATTGTCACAACATACTCGTAGTGATATTCAATTATCCTTTGGTACATACCCTTTTGAGGATGCAGATTTGTTTTATGAGGACTTTCAACCATTATGCTTAGATTTTAAGGAATAATAGAACATGGCCATATCAAAGCAGTAAGAGGTTCATTCTTCAAAGCGGAAGTATTTTCATCTTGGATATTTCCATGAAGATTCACAGGGTAAGAGGCAGTGTTTTTCTACACCCGAGATTGTTCCTTACCTCTGACCCTCTTCTCCAAGAGACCATGCAGTGTTCTTCCAATCTTATCTCTTAGTTCATTCAATAGGCTAGATCTAGGGAAAGTGTAGTATTCTGTTCTGTTTTGTTCTAGATACCAGGTGGATCTAGGGAGGTCGGTTAGTGTCCGCACCTACGGACTTATACTATAACACTTACCTTTGACCCTCTTCTCCAAGAGACCATGCAGTGTTCTTCCAATCTCTCATTTCCTCTCAGTCCTCGACAAACAATGAGTCTTTGTGCATGGATGAAGATGATCCTTTGTCTACATATAGTATCCCCCTTCATAGATGGATTGATCAGTCTTGTGGCTACTCTTTCAGGAGGGATGAGAGCTGATGGCTTCTCTTTCGAGCATGATTTCCTCTTTCCCACCCATATTCATGAGTTTTATTTCATGATATACTATATGTGTGTTTATACTCATGATTATTATGTGCTTAACTTATCTTTGTTGTATTATATGATTAAGCACAGGAGGGATACTTTGATGAGATGATCAAATGGTTGCACTGGTTGTATGTCTTCACCTGACATCATATGGCACATGATCATTAGGGCCCCAAGGCCCCAGGAAAGTAGGTAAGTCATTTTGATTCCCTGCATTTGCATCTTTATTGCTCATATTTGTTCATATGCATTTCATTTTTATTTTTCTCTACTTGCATATAGATTTCATGCTTAGATAAGAAGTTTTTGAAAAAATGTCAAAAATTTTATTTTCTAGTCTAGTTTTCATTTTGGATATATATATATATATGGATGAAGGGTGATGGCACCACCTTAGATGCTCTGATCCCTTTTTTGGGTTTTTGGCAGGCACAGGTATACCAGAAGATGTTGTGGTTCTCATGCACTCTACATCGAGCACAGGTCCCCAAGTCGGAGCTCGATGTTATCCCTATTTTGTGGATAACTAATGAGATTATGCCTCTAGGCCCTCAAGTTGCATATATGGAGTGCCAAGAGACTATATGACCAGGAATACACTTTTTCACAGTTGGAAACCCCTCTCACCATGACATATGGTCACAGATTTGCAGATGGCATCCACCAAACCAGCTAGCTTCCAAAAGGCAATGGGCCTTTCTCCATGAGGTACAAGTCAGTATTATGGTGAGCATATTTTCAATATTTAATCCATTTGAGTATGTTGTATCTTAGATTGCTATATATTTCATGATATATTCTTAGACATTATGCCTTTTTCCCTGCTTCACCTTGTTGGTTGACATTATGCCCTAGTAAGTGGTTTTCCTTGGGGGTGGGTTTTCTACTAGGAAATCCCTTAATGAGACATCGTAACGTTCCCGACCATACTTACCACTTTCCATAATTGTTCCCCTCCATTTCCTTATCTCTTGGTATTTTAGGGTGTATTGACCCAAGAAGGGGTTGTTCCTCATTCTATGGGGAAAAGGGGTCGAAGGCCCAAAGGGGTTGATGTTGGGTAAAAAATAAAATCCTTTTATAAAACTTCCATATGCTTCACCCAAGGATCACCCAAGAAAGAAATGAAATGTTTATCTTTGAGTAAAGGGGACCCACAATATAATAAATAATGTTTAAAAGGTTAGTTGATGGATAAGAGGTCTCCTCACAAGCCAACCTATCAATTCCATGAATATCTAGTGGTATGACATTTCCATCGTCTGGTCACCAAACCAGGGTAATTGATCTTAGTGGCATGGATGAGAGAAAGGGGGTCTCATCACGAGGCAACCTTCTCATTTCCACTAGGTGTTTTTTGGTGACATTGCCATCATCTTGTCACCATTCTAGGGAAGTGAGATTCAACCTCTCTTTATGCTATATTGAAAGAAAATAAAGAAAGAAAGATAAAAGACAATTGATGGGCTTAGAAAAAGTGCATTGTGGATGAAGGTAGCACACACCCTCTACAAAGGAACCCATGAATGATACACTACAATCCCTTGTATGTCATGAGCCCCATGCCCATTGAGTCTTTACCCCAACCACTTCATCCATTTTACATGCCTTATAGAGGGATCTCTTGGAAACTCTCCTTGACCTACGGCAAGATCTACCCAAGAGGACACCTCGTCAACACTCTCATATTCAAGCTTGACAAGTTGCATAATGTCTTTGAGCATTTAATTGTTTGATATAGTGATATTTGATGCACATGCTTAGATGTCTTATTTTTTTATTGGATTCACTTATCATGATGTTATGACTTGAGATCCTTGGAGGGCGTGCTCATTTGTCTTTGTAGGACCTAGTTGATGGACAATTTTGGGAGAGCAAGCCTAGGTTGGGATTCCATGGGGATACAAGCCCACAGGTTGGATGCCAAGGGCTCGCATGTAGAATGAGAAATATCAGACTTGGAAGGCCTTGATGATGACTTGGACAACATATCCCAGCCCTCACTTTCCAAACAATTTTCCCAGGAGGGAAAAAACGTCCTCTTTTTTATCTTGACATCATGTGTGGGGGCTAGGGCATGGTGGTGAGATGATATGCATTGGAACTTGGATGTTTTGAGGTGTTTTAGGCTTTGACCATGAAGGAAGAAATTTAGATTCTTTACACGTGGATTTGGGAAGCCTTACTACCCTCCTACATCACCAATGACCTCCTAGTTCCAAAACGTCCCCTAAAGGGGTGACGTCTATTTAAATTAGGGTTTTATTTGAGAAAAAGTGAAATTTTAAATGAATTGTTTAATATTACTTTGTTAAGGGGGAAATATTAGTGTTGTTGACCCCTAATATTTTGGTTTACCCATTAATTTGTGGAAAAGTCACCTTGGTGAAATTTTGTATAAATAAGAGATCATAAGATCTCATTTTAACATAACTCTCCCTCATTGTGAGAAGTATTGGTCTGAAAGTTTCGCTGCCCTTGGCTCTATTTGTCTCTTGTGAAATTATTTATGGCTATCTTGATGAATGGTTGATGGAGGAGTGAGGCACTATCCTTGGATGATGTTTTTCTAGATTTTATGGTGGATTATCTTGACATATTTCTTGATTTTGGTATGGTCTTTTACTCTTATGCTATCATTCTTTTTCAAGTCAGGGAATTTAGGGCATATGCCACCATAGTCTTTATCATTGTATTGCTTAATCTTATTGATTAAACAAGAGTTTTCTAAGAGAGGTATAAGGGCATACACCCTCTTATCTTAAACCCTAGCTAGAGAAACTTTCCTTGTGAAGTAAAAGGGATTACACCCCCAAGGAGATAGATTTCTCTAGCTCTTTCTGTATTTGACTCCAATAACTCAATAATAAAGGCACTAGTCATATATTTTTTGCATTGGAGATATAAAATCATTGCCTTGGGAAAATCAAATTTTGATCTTTTGAAAGGTTTCTTGCTTGAAGTTGTTTTACTTCATAGAGATGAGTCTTCCCCTACTAGGGCGTCCCCTCTCTCCCATTACTTTAATTGTTGTTACAAACTTTAACATACATACATTAGGGATGCATAACCCTGGATACTAACACTCTCTTAACTCCTAACCTAACCCTAGACTAGCTCTCTAACTTCACTCACCTAGTTTACTAACTAGGGTGCACCTTTTGGGCTACTTCTTGGCAATTTTCCATGGTTGATTTTTTTGTTGCATGCCGTTGAATGCTACAGCCATAAGGCTGCAATTTTTTGCAGAAAGTACATGTTATAACAACTTTATTTATTCAACCTTAAAGTGCCATTTTTTAGTCATACTTGATTTCCATACTCATTGATAATATTGTTGATTGATATTATGCTTTTCATGCTGATTTGAATGTCTTACTTGCTGATATAAAATGTCATCTATTGCTTCAAATTAGGGACAACAAACTTAACTTGATCATCCATACTAACATATATCATTGCAAGTTGTATTTTCTTATGTCTCAGGAAGGTACAATCATCCAAAGAAGTAATGCACCTTTGGGGAAACAAGCACTTGATTTACAAGGAATCTATTCCCACTTTTCATTCCACTTAGACTTGAAGTCTAGGGGATTCACTTTCATTTCTCTCCATCTCCATATCAATCCCCCTAGGGTCACTAGGATCACCTCCCTAGAGTGACCTAGTCACCCTTGAAGTGTGGGACCTACATCAAGGTGACATTGTGTGTAGGATTCCCAAGTTGTAGAACTTGCTTTGTGGTTGGGTAGGGATTTTCCCAACCTACAACCTGCACTATAACAGGCACAATGTCAACCACCAAGGTGAAACAGGGAAAAGTGAATAACTTCCAAGAAGACGTTACATAATCGAAAAAAACTTTAAATGCAACATACTCAAATGCCTCAAATATTGAAATGACACTCACCATAATATGTGGCTTGTACCTCATGGATAAAGACCCAATGCATTCTAAAATAAAGTTGATGTGGTGGATACCATCGTGATGAATCTGAGATATGTGGTGGTGAGATGGGCCTATGTCTGTGCAAGTGTACATTGTCAACCATATGTCTCTCTGTAGTCCATGTCTGCAACCTGAGGGCCTCAAGACATCATCTCCTTACTTATCCCTAGGAATTGGGGTTAACATCTGGCTCCTACTTGGGGACATGTACTCGTCGTAGAGTGCATGTGAACCTCAACATCTCCTGGTAGACCTGTGCATACACTAAAACATAAAACTGTAAAATATAGGGTGGATCTACTCCCCCTTTGTCCATATAATCAAAATCAAAATTTCAAAATTGATAACTAATCTAGAAAATAAAATTTTGCACCTTTTTCAGAAAAATTCTAAACTAAATGTGTAATATGATGAAAGCAATATGCAAGTAGAGAAAAATGAAACATGAGATGCAGCTAAAATAGTATGATAATTCAATATGAAAATGCAAGAAAGCAAGATGACCTACCTACTTACGTGGGGCCTAGGCCTTGAAGAAATCAAGTACCACCTTGGCAATAATGTTTGAGGAGGGATCCATTTACCAAAAATGGAATTCTTCTCCATTTTGATGTGGACAAATAAAAGGAATCTAACCCAAATATCTCTTATATCTTGTAGAGTCCCAACCATAGACTATCAAACTTTTGATGCATTCCAGGTTTTTCTCTTCTTTTATCCCACATTAGGACTTAGTCTCCTTTCTTTAAATCTATTTTCCTTGCTTTACGGTTAAACGTCCCTTTTATTTTTTCTTGGTTCTTTACCATTTGATAAAATGCCATTCTTCAAGTTTCATCTAACTTTATGATTTGATCAATTCACCCCTACAATTCTTCTTTATCTATGGCGAAGTGTTGAGATACTAGCAAAGCTGGATTCTGGAGGTTTATAGGTAGGTGTGATTCTATCCCGTAAACCAATTCGAAAAGGGTTTTACTGATAGATTTATTAGTAGTTATGCGGTCTTCCCACAAGGCATACTTGATCTTCCTATCCCAACTTTTCTTATTCTCTCCAACAATATTCTTTACAATATTCATAATATTCTTATTGTTGGACTCTACTAGTCCATTACCTTGAGGATAATAATTTGAGTGTGACAAGAAAATTCCATATTTAAAACATAACTCCTTAAGCTCCATCGAGCTAAAATCCTTGGCGTTATCCGTGGTTATTTTTGTAGGAACTCCAAATCTAGTGAAAAACATTTCATCACGACCTCTTTTGTTTCTTTCTTCATTGGGATGGCTTCCACCCATTTGGTGAAGTAATATGTGGTGGGTGAAACCCACCGGTACCAATACTAGAGTTGTCATTGAACTTTCTAATGAAATACAATCCCCATTGTTGAAAAGGTGCTTCTATGACGACTTGTTTAAGAGGGAGGGAAGGGAGGTGTTGTTTCTCAGTAAAGAACTTACAAGGCTGACGGGATCTAACATATCAATGTGTGTCAGAGAAACTTGGGGGCCAATAATTTCCTTCCCTTGGGATCTTATGGGCAATACTGTGATCTGCAAAGTGGCCTCCACAATACCCTGAGTGAAAATCAGTGACTAACTTGTTTGCTTCTTTCTTATTCACACACATGAGGATTACCCCATCGAAGTTCCTTCATTCGAGATCATCTTGTGTCAAGCAATAATTCATGTCTTTGAGCCTTAGGGATCTCCTCTTATAATCGACCAAATGATCAGGGCATGTAAGATTCCTCAAGTAATAAATTATATATGAATACCACTTGTCATTCTCAATTTCACTTACCATAACGTTAATTTGTTCCCTTTTGCCCGTCTCGATGGCTTCTTGTTTGTTTTCTGCCAACATTTTAGCTAACCCTTGTCCTTTGATTATCTTGGATGGTTTGATCTCCAAGTTGTATTATTGTATCTGTGAAACCCATTTTCCCCTTGATCCAAGACAATCTTGTTGTGATAAAACATCCTTTATGGTGGGGTAAGGGATGAAATATTTAATCTTGTTGTATCCCACATAAGTTCTAAAATGCTTGAGGGACTTGACAAGAGCATAGGATTGTTTCTTCTTAATGGTGTAACTTAGCTCTGAGTTCGAAAGGGTTTTTCTCATGAAAGCGATTGATTGTTCCTCTCCTTGATCATTCTTTTGAAAAAGAACTCCTACAATGGTATCCTTTGAAGCAAAAGAGAATATGATGAAGTCTTTAGAAAAATCTAGGTTGACGAGGACCAATGTGATAGTTATTTCTTCTTTCATATGTTGGAAAGATAGCTTCCCTTCATTGTCCCATTTGAAGGGAACATCCTTCTTTAACAAGCAATTGAGTGGCTTCACGATTTCAGAGAAGTTCAGAATGAACCTGATGAAGTTGATTTGACCAAAGAGGGAATGTAGGGCCTTCTTATCTTTAGGGAGAGGGATATTCTTTATGGCTTTGATTCTAGAAGGGTATATCAAGATCCCATCTTTGGAGATGATATGTCCTAATAACATTCCTTTATCCACACTAGAAATTCATTTATTAGGATTAAGGGAAATGGCATACTCTCTACACCTTTGAAAAATCATTCTTAAGTGTTGGATATGTTGACCTCTCTTCTTGGAGATAGCGGTTAGGTCATCCTACTAAATCTCTATAAGTTTCCCAATTAAGTCCCTAAAATCATAATACATGACATGTTGAAAAGTGGCTCTTGCATTGGTCAATCCAAGAGGCATTCTCAAATACTTGTAATTTCCCCAAGGGGTGGTGAAAGTAGTTTTGAGTTGGTCATCTTCTTTCACAAGAACCTGGTTGTATCCTAAAAAGTCATCAAGCATGGACATCATATATTCTCCGGTGACCCTTTACAAAAGATACTCCATGTTTGTCAAAGGATAATTGTCTTTAAGTGAATATTGGTTCAAATTTATGAAGCTAACACATATCCTGATATCACTGATATTATTTCTAACAATGATTGGATCGGACACCCAAGAAGAGTACCTGATGGGTTCAATTATCCCTTCCTCAACCATCTTTTGCAACTCCTTTTGGAATTGTGGGGAAATTTATGGGTTCATTTTCCTGAGCTTTTTCCTGAAGGGTTTTGTGCCTTCCTTAAGGGAAATAACATGTTTTATGGCATCCTATCGGTAAGCCTTCAAACCTTCATATGACCAGGTGAAAACATCCTTAAATTGTGAGATCGGAAGAGGAGTACCTGATGGGTTCAATTATCCCTTCCTCAACCATCTTTTGCAACTCCTTTTGGAATTGTGGGGAAATTTATGGGTTCATTTTCCTGAGCTTCTTCCTGAAGGGTTTTGTGCCTTCCTTAAGGGAAATAACATGTTTTATGGCATCCTATCGGTAAGCCTTCAAACCTTCATATGACCAGGTGAAAACATCCTTAAATTCACTTATGATGGTAATCAACTTCTCCCTCTCATCAAGAGTTGCTCCTTTTCCAAATTTGACCATCTTTGGGGATTTCTTAGTGCCAATATTGAATTCAATGACCTCTTCATCATTTTTTCTTGACGACTTCCCCTTATACATGTCATTTCGATAAAAAATTATCTCTAGGGGAACGACACCTTTGGGTAAGGGTCCATCTGGAAAATCAGTGATGTCAATATTCACTTTTTCTACCAATAAGTTTTTCTGGGCTTCTGCGAATTCACCTTCATTTTTGAGGAAATGAAAGATCTGGTTTTCATTATCAAAAAACTGCCAATGTTCCAAGTTATCAGG
>CBVK0100135512.1:0-14337 GCA_900067695.1 Picea abies
ATAATAATTCTACATTGATATAACATTTGAAGAAAAAGGATTATAATTACGTTATTACTGATTCACCCCCCCTCTCAGTAATCCAACACATTTGTCAAAACTGTCCTGATGATGTTTTCTGAGAACACAACCGGCACAAACACCATCTCCGAATGAAACAAGAGGAAAACCAGCCACCATCTGTTGATTACATAGTTGCTGCAATGAGCGATAGTTTAGATGACAAAACTGCTCATGCCAAAGTTTGCTCAAGTCATCGCTATGAGCAACAAAGACTAATGAAAACGTTGATGACCCAAAGTTGTCAAACTTGTACAACCTGTTAATATCATCAACAATTGTAGTTGCAAGAACATGCTTAGGATCTTTTAGATCCTTGATTACAACTTGGTGAGGTGAAAACTCGACGACTTTACCTTCACCTGAATGAGTGATTTGAGATACTGATAGAAGGTTACAAGAAAGATTTGGAACACATAATACATCATTGAAATGACCATTTTCTACCTGAACTGTTCCAGATCCTACAACACTAAGAGCTATCATCACCAACAAATATTTTCTTGGTGTTACATTCATTTAGAGAAGAAAATATGGTTGTATCCTTATCCATATGATAAGATGCTCCTGAATCAATAAGCCACTCATCAGAAGAAGAAGTAGTAGTAAAAGTTGTATTGAAGGAAAAACCAGAAGCAAAAAGTGCATGTCCATGAGAATAAGAAGAAGAAAATGAATCAATACTGATGTTGTGATTCTTCATCACTTCTTCTAAGGCTACCATCTTCTTGAAACATTTGGACTCATCATGGCCATCTTTATCACAAAAGTTGCAATGTCTGTTAGTATTCTTACTTTTACATTTTCCTCCTTTGTCACCATTAGGAGTTGAAATTGTCTGAGTGGGTTTGGGACCCTTATGTTGTTTGTTGTTGTAGCGATGATGTTTCTTCTTGGGATACTTGGGTTTATCTTTCTGCTGGGCAACTAAGGCTTTGTTGGAGGTACCTGCAGTGTTGATCACTCCAAGTTGTACAAGCTTATCTTCCTCTCTAATCAAAGAAGCAAAAAAGGAATCAAGAGTGGGTTTTTCATAAGATTTCCCTAGAGCCTCTCTCATGGCATAAAAGGTAGATACAAACACAAAATATGCACTACCTAGCTTAGAAAGAATAAGATATATGCAACGCTCTTCCTCCATTTTTATCTTACATTCTCCACATTAAATTCTAAGTATTTTAAACTTAGATAGATAGTCTCCAAGGTAATAAAAATCACTTGGACTCAAGGTCAGTATTTGATTTTCTAACTATTGTGCTCGAATAATATTGAGTTTACCAAACACGGATTCAATCGTGTTCCAAGCTTCTTCGAGGTCATCAATTCCTTGAAGGTGGTACCTTAAATCAGGAGAGAAGGACATTCCAATTACTCCACGTGCTTCATCATTCCTATTGTCCCATTTTTCTTTCTTATCATCATCACTGGGTGTTGTTTCCTTTCCCAAGGTAATCTGGTACAGGCCTTTACTTCTTAATAAATCTTCCATATGGGATTTCCATTGGAAGTAGTTGTTGCTGGTAAGCAAGACATTACTTGTATAAGCCATATTAAATATGCAGATAATGTCGATTTAAAAACTAAAAATAATGATCTGGATGGAAATATCTCGAAAAGTTATGCGGTTTTAAAAAAAACGGCACTGAAAATGGACTTTCGATGTGAGAGTTATGTCGTTTTACAAAAAAGGCATAAAGGATAACCAAATAACCACGTGATAGTGTAAGTTGTTTTATGAAGTGACCCACTTTTATAAAGAGAAGTGGGGATCACTTTTACAATGAAGTTACCTTATAATAGAAAAGTTGCATGCAAAATAAATAACTCTAAAATAAAATTTAAAACTACTTAAAGTGATTCACTTTTATACTTGAAGTGAAATGCACTTTACAATTTTTAGCATGAACTTTTTCAAAAAAAGTAACAAAAGAGAGACTTGAACTCTAACAAAAGAGAGACTTGAACTCAAGACCTCTTACTTAATAAGGCAATTTTTAACCAAATGGTCTAGAAAAACATATTGTAATGTTCAAAAGGAGGATTGGGGGTGTTGTTGTTGTTGTTGTTGGAGTGTGTGCTAAAAAAAATATCTTTTCACAAAAAAATTCTCTTCTCAATGACAACAAGGGTTAGATCTTGGTTACCTTACCCGGAAGATGCACCTTTTCCTATTTGTTTCGGATTTTCCAAGATCGCACAGGGCACAAGGAAAAGAACTTACATAGATCTAAAAGAGAAGCAACCCACAAATAAAAAATACAAACTGAAATAAAATCAAAGTAAAACTTTGCAGAAATTTAAAAAATACGTATTCAAGCTTTATACCTCCGGATCTGACTGTAATGGTCATATCTTGGGCAAATGGAAACCTTTTCGAGTGAAACAAAAAGTGTTCCTGAATGAAACGAGTGTTCCAGACACAATGGAATATTCTTATCAGCCCATAAATGTACATAAATGACAGAAAGTGGAGATGAGGCAACTTTGCTTCACGATCTCAATCTTCAACATGAGCGAGTCTTCAAACAAGCTCTGATACCATGTTCGACAACACAGGTATTCCAACAGAGAACGAACACCTTCAGTAACCACTCACATAACTAGATCAAATATCAACACACCAATGTTTTCATGTGGGAAAACCCCTACGGGGAAGCATCCACGGCCCCAGCCAATGCGGCCACTTGGACGAGTTTATTAATGCAAATAAAGAGATTACAGAGAGATTTTACAAGGGAGTTTCTCACAATCAATTTTTGGCAAATGACCCTCCATGCTCTTTAAATAGAGATCATGGACCATTCAGGTGTTAATCCATGGATCAATGGCTGTTAATATCGAGGAGAGTATGAACCATCGGATCAGTCTATGTCGGGAACATATCGTGACCATCGGATTTCCTAACTACAAATGAATACTAATGCATACTAAAGAAACACACTAAGAAACACACTTTTACCTAACGATATATTAGACCAAGTAGATCTTAACTAACTCCTAAGTATCCAAATATCCTAACACCCCGGAGCAACAAAAATGTGTGACTAAGCTATTTGGATATGATTATGAGATCATTTACAAAAAGGACAAGATAATGTGATTGTTGATGCTCTTTCAAGAAAATATGAAGATGAAGGGTCCATTTTTTCCCTCTTCTTCATTGTACAAGATTGGATCCAAGTTTCTGATTAGGAATTGCTGCAAGATCCTAAAATTTCATGTTTGATCAAACAATTGCAAGACAGTTCTTCAGTTTCCACAGGGCACTCTTGGCATAATCACAAGATTTGATACAAAGGTTGTGCGTATTTAAGTAAAAAATCACAACTTAAATCCATGGTTCTTTATGAGCTTCATGCTACACGAGACACTTCAGTTTTACCAAAACCTATGACAAGGTCAAATTTTTTTTTCCTGGGATGGTATGAAAAAGGATATCTACACCTTTGTGGTGGAATGTGATGTCTGTCAATGCAATGTAATGTCTCATGAGTTATGCAAAGAACATATATATGGGGTTTTCTATTGACCTAGTGATCCAGGTGGATATTGACGGTCACCCACCTTTTCCAACTCGCTCAAAATTGTTTTCTAGCAATTTTGGAAATTTACTATTTTTAGCAGTTATTAACTTCCAAGGCCATTTTGAGGGCCTAATTGAAGCTTTTTATGGAACTATCTTCTTATTGAGCCCCCAAAATGAATCTCCTTGATGATACCTTTCCAACAGGATGTCGTGCGCCCAAAAAGAAGATCATATGAAAAGGTTACGACCCTGGGAAGTTGATGTACTAACTTACCCAAACGGGTCCCACATGACTTTTGACACTTCATCTCCTAGGGTTAAGTTTTTGGATGTCTAGGGTTTTTGACATTCTTTTTTATTGTAAAAAGACCTTCATAGCCTCATTGTAATCATCTTCTTGTGAATGAGCATGGTCGTCACATCTCTTCTCATAGATAATCCGCCACCATTCCAACGAGCTTGTTTTCCACTGCATTTTACATTTTCAGCTTATTTCCTTATTGAATAGAAAACCAATTTTATTTTATCTTTGTTATTATGTGTTAAGAATATTTTAATAATCTATATTCATTTCATTATGCTCATAAAATTTGGATCAGTGGTATCATAGTGGTATGCTCCTGATCGTCTTAATGCATGTCCCCAATGAGGTTAGGATACAAAGAATTGGGTCTCAAGCTTGTTTCTCTTGAGGAAAAAATCTCTCGCATGCCCAAGAGACCTCTCATGGAAGGAGAATATAAAGATGATGGGACAGGAGATCCTTTCAAAATGTTTCTTGAGGAATCCCTCATGCAACTGAGGAATGAGATGATGGTTAATTTCGTGTAAATCCTTCATTGGCTACCAACATGCAACACATCTTCCTCAAGAGGAAGTGCCTCCCCCTTCAAGGTACAAATCAACTTCGATATTCCTATATTTGAAGGTCAGATAGATGCAGATGTTGTAGACAAGTGGTTGAATCTAATAGAAGGGTACTTTTATGTCCATAACTTCACAAATAGCTTTTTCCTAGAATGTGATGCTTCAAGGATAGGAATTGGAGAATTCTTTATGCAACATGGTCAGCCTTTGGCCTTTACCAACAAACAACTTTTAGAGCGTCATTTGAGAAAATCAATCTATGAAAAGTCAATGTTGGTTATTTTTCATATAGTGAATCTTTGGTTCCCTTATCTATTGGGGTAATGCTTCCAAATTAAGACAAGTCATTAGAGCCTCAAGTATTTTCTAGAGCAACAAATTACATCTCCAGAGCAACAAAATCGTGTGACTAAGCTATTTGGATATGATTATGAGATCATTTACAAGAAAGGATAAGATAATGTGATTGTTGATTCTCTTTCAAGAAAATATGAAGGGTCCATTTTTTCTCTCTCCTTCATTGTACAAGATTGGATCCAAGTTTCTGATTAGGAATCGCTGCAAGATCCTAAAATTTCACGTTTGATCAAACAATTGCAGGACAGTTCTCCAATTTCCATAGGGTACTCTTGGCACAATCACGAGCTTTGCTACAAAGGTCCTGTGTATTTAAGTAAACAATCACAACTTAAATCCATGGTGATTTATGAGCTTCATGCTACATGGGGCACTCCAAGTTTACCAAAACCTATGACAAGGTCAAAAGTTTTTTTCCTAGGATGGTATGAAAAAGGATATCTACACCTTTGTGGTGGAATGTGATGTATGTCAATGCAATGTGATGTCTCATGGGTTCTGCAAAGAAAAAATATATGTGGTTTTGTAGTGACCTAGTGATCCTGGTGGATATTGGTGGCCGCCCACCTTTTCCAACTCGCTCAAAAAAAATTTCTAGCAATTTTGGAAATTTACAATTTTTAGAAGTTCTTAACTTCCGAGGCCATTTTGAGGGCCTAAATGAATCTTTTTCGGGAACTATATTATTATTGAGCACCCAAAATGAATTCCTCAATGATATCTTTCTAATAGGATATTGTGCGCCTAAAACAGAGATCGTATGCAAAAGTTACGACCATGGGAAGTTGATGTACTAACTTACCCAAACGAGGCCCGCATGACTTTTGACACTTCATCTCCAAGGGTCAGGTTTTTGGATGTCTAGGGTTTTTGACATTCTTTTTTATTGTCAAAAGGCCTTCATAGCCTCATTGTAATCATCTTCTTGTGAATGAGCATGGTCATAACCTCTCTTCTCGTATATAAGCCACCACCATTCCAACAAGCTTGTTTTTCGCACCATTTTACATTTTCAGCTTATTTCCTTATTGAATAGAAAACCAATTTGATCACATCTTTGTTATTCTGTGTTAAGCATATTTTAATAATCTGTATTCATTTTTTTTTGCTCATAAAATTTTGATCAGTGGTATCATAGAGGTCTTCTCCTTATCATCTTAATGCATGTCCCCAATGAGGTTAGGGTATAAATAATTGGGTCTCGAGCTTGTTTCTCTTGAGGAAAAAATATCTCGCATGCCCAAGCGAACTCTCATGGAAGGAGAATATAAATATGATGGGATAGAAGATCCTTTAAAAATGTTTCTTGATGAATCCCTCACACAACTGAGGAACGAGATGATGGTTGTTTTTGCGCAAATCCTTCGTCGGCTACCAACAAGCGACACATTGTTGGCCCTTGACCAAGTTTTGAAGAATACTTGGTCATATTTGACCGTTTTTGGGACTGCAACAACTTGCCAAAGATGGAGCGCAATGTGAAGCAGAAATTAGGGAAGCAAGACCTATTTTTGGGTCCATTTCAGGGTTTTGGGTTGATGTAAAGGGAAAGGGATGTCAACCTGTGGATTTACCCACACTTAGGCCCATTTTGTAATCTATAAATAGATACTTAGGCAATGTAAGTAGAGAGTAGTAGTAGTAGTAGTAGTAGTAGTAGTAGTACATCTATGTGATGTATAGCTAAAGGCTTAGTGATAGTAACTCGATTTGTGTGATTAGATGTGTATTGCAAGTTCTTTGTGCATGATTGTAAGGAGATTGAAAGGTTAAGTGCAAGTGTTGTAGTTTTGTGTTGAAGTAAAAGGAAGAAGGATCTAGCGAGTTGTGCAGATCTTTTGTCCTGTGCGAAGTAAGGGTCACTGAAGCTCTGTGTTGTAATCGCTTGACTGAGATAATATAAAGAAGAAGACTTTGTGGATGTAGCCCTAGGGTGGGGGTGAACCACGGTAACTCTGTGTTTTTTGCTCTATGCTTCGACCTAATGTGTTTGTCTCCTTCTTGGCTAAGTGTTTTCTATGATTAAATATATCTAGTTATGCTATGTGCTTATGATATATGAATCAATGTTAGATCTGATATATAAGATTTTTAGTGCTTGATTTGTTGAATCTAATCTATACTTATGTGGCTAAGTACTGAATCATCTTTATTCTAAGTATTCACTGCGATGCTCTGTGTTATTTACGAAGTACCATAAGGGTTGAAAATATTAATGAATGATCTATGCTAAGTGCCCTGTAAAAGATATAATCACATATTAGTTTCCTAGCTAAGGGTCCAGACATCTGAGTCCTGCAACCACCCCTGCCTCTACCTCGGGTGAGACTTCATCTACTTCACAGGTGTTGTCGAAAGGGCCAGTAGTTAGGGTTTTTTTGGTGTGCTATTGAGCATTGAACCCTGGGTCTACCCCTGTGCCAACAAATGGTTCCATTGTCGGGACCTGGAACTGTGATTGCTGGGAACTAAAGAAGAAAAATCTTTGTGCAAAATAAGCTTTGTGTACAGATTTGTTGCCCTAGTGCGCAATATTCTACTTGACCTACAAATATTTGTGTCGATAAAGAAAGGTCAAATCTGAAGGAAAGAGGTCATATATGCAAGAAAGAGGTTGATACTAAAGAAAAGAAGTGATATCTGAACACTTTATGCTCTAAGAAAGGTAAAAGTAGAAATTTCCACAGAAAAGAGGTAATATCTGTAAGCTCTAGCCTCTAGTAAAGGTAAGAATAGTTCAAGTTTTAGATCTAAAAGATTTATGCTCTATATAGGTAAGATAAGTGGAATTTTTTTGTTTCTGAAGCATGAATTTATGTATGTTTGATATATGTTTCCCTAGCCTGGAGAGTAGAGAATTGTTAGATAAAAGAAAGTTTGATATGAATAGGTTTGATAGGAATAGTGAAATATATGTTATACCTATGCATAGAAAGAATTTTTGGACTAACCAATGGATGCGAGATCCTAGAAATAAATTTTTTGCAAGTTATCCATCATGATCCTAGCGCGCAGTACAAGAAGAGTTTGGGATCACGGATGAGAAAGAGAGGATTAACTCTTTGTTACAATCGCAGAAGACCAGGACATATTGCTAAGGAATTCCCTAGGAGAAACCCTAGCTACCATTGTTGTAAATCTATGGAACATGAAGTATTAGATTGCCCTAGAATGATTGCTAGACTTGAACAACTGAATATGGAACAAAAAAACTCTCAAGGAGATCAAGAGACTAAAATTATGAAAGAACTCCAGAAAGAATCAAAGTTCATGTTATTGAAAATAAAAGAAACCCTAGACGATCATAAGGATGTTAGTTTGTCAAATATCTTCAAAGAAAAGGAGAAAATCGAAGTAAGAATAGGAGACTTTGACATTGATTGTGCTCTGGATGAGGGAACACTGATGAACATTATGACAGAAAGCACTTGGGAAACCCTAGGAAGGTCTACTATGGTCCCTTCACTAGGAACCATCGAATTATTTAAAGGCAAAATGGTAACCCTATGTGGCAGAATTACCCAGATAGCTATGAGTACCCATGGAACCTCGACAGAGGAAGAGTTCGAAGTCATTAGATTTATTGAGGACCATGCCCCATTTCCATGTTTCTTAGGAAAGATCTGGATTGAAAAAGACAAGATCTTCAGGAAAGAAGAAAAGGAAGCCCTAGAACAGAAGAAGAAAGAACTCATGGAATTTATGACTAGAAGGATCGCCTACTTTATGGAGGAACAAGAGAATAGATATCAGTTTTTAAACACCAGGGACCTAGATGTCGAAGCTATAAGAGCATTAGAGGAACCATAGAAGATCGAAATACCTAATCCATATGATGGAGGAGTATTACTCTTGGATCTAAAGAAAGAACCTAAGCAACGTGAAGTGACTATGTCAAGAGAAGAAAAGACTCAAAATGGAAAAAGGATGACCGAGAATAAGATCACTAGGAAAAAGGCTAGGAAGCTAAGTTAGAAGAGGGCCAAAATAATTTTTTTATAGAAGACTCTAGAGGAAACTTCGCAGAAGGAAAAATCACAAGAATTGAGCTTCAACGAGATATCAGAACAATGACATTTGAAACTTCGCCATTGCCCAACAATATAGCCATTGGATCGATATGCCCATTTGAAATCCATCCTGAACAGGTCAAAAAGAAACTATGGTTCCCACTAGACCATTGGACAGCACCAAAATGGATAGAATAGAGTTAATGAAGGCTCCATATCCATTGCAAGCAGACCGTTGCTAAGTTTCCCTAATTAGTCTGTTGTGCCACGCACCGAGAATAATTTTTTCTAAGTAAGAATTTGATCCTGGAACTTGAGATTACTTCACCCTGTGATCATTTCCTTGTTCCCATACTATTCATCGTAGTCTCTGAATTCATTTTCACACCTGAGCTAGTGGACACAAGCTTGTATGTCGGACAAGCGCAGTGCTATTGAGAAAGCAGTTGAAGAAGTTTTGATTGAGCTAATGGCTAAGAGAGTCATGTTAGAGAGAAGGATGTCTACAAGTGTGAAAGCATCATTGACAGGAGGATTCCAATCTTCTCCCTCCACTTCTCACTGAGTAGGACCTTCCAAAACCACGACCGAGACAAAAACAAAGAAAAAAGACGATATTTCAAATGCCAAGTTGATCACGCACATTATGTCAGTTTACATACCACCTTTGAGCAGCAAGATTAACTGTGATAGTGTACCCAAAGACTTTGAGTACACCTTGATCATCATGTATCTTTCGAAAGGGGTGTGTGTAGTACGTACTGACTAGGATAAGCTTGCAACACTCAAATTTAATGATTTTAACCTTGGAGATCGCAAAACCTACAACATGTTAGCTGCACATAAATACTTAACCAAGGCCAAAGGCAGAAATCCTAAGGTTGTCCTACAGTCCTAGACCCATAACCTCGCGTAGTCTACACTGCTCAACGTAATGAATATCCCTCACTTCGGCAGATACCAGGAAGTCAACGCATGCATCAAGTTGTTGTTGTCTTGCTACCATGGAAAATACTTATGGTTGGACTGCCACATCACTGTGGATCTGACTCTGATCAATCGGATCACAGGAATTAGCGTGCAAGGCCCTAACCCATAGGACTTTTACCCAGGCAAGACCTCAGACCAAGCACTAGCATAGCGAATAAAGGAAACTTATGGTGATGTAGAGAAGGGTACGCGAGGCTACAAGCTAGCCTCTAACCAGAGTGGCACAGTGCACCTTGCATGTCAGCTAATCGTGGGCAAGTTAGTTCATTAGAACAGACCAACATAGGTGACTGGCTTCATAGTTGACCTCGCAGAGAAGTGAACGAAGGGAATATAGATGAATTGGGCACAGTATCTTGTAAACCAGTTAGAGTTGGATTGTAGAGGAGTGCAAGACCAAGGGTATGAGTTCCACTTTAGTTGGTTCCTCATACTCATCACTTTCATCACTTGGGAACTACCAGAGGGAGCCACTTTTTCGGAGATCGAACCCTTCGAACCACTAGCCGTGAAGTTTTGTACGATGTGGTACTCTAGCGACATGAACAAGTAGTGGAAGTCCAATGTTGTCTTCCACACCTAGTTCAACCAAATGAAGAATGCAATTCAGTCTACACCGTGAATCACCCCAAACGTACTTCATAGGTTTAGACCTTTGATGAAATTTAGCACAGGCCACCACTTCACCTATATTATAGTGTGCAGTGATGAGCATAAATAACAACTCCAATCCTACTACAAGCTGACAGAATATGCCTTGGAGGAGATTACCAAGGAATGGTCGACAGACCTCCTTGTTGTAGAAGACCTTGCAAACATGTCCAATGAGGAAATCCTGGAAGCTATGTTGGATACACCTGGGCCAAGCAGGACTAAGAAGGATTATGAAGTTGAAGATTTCCCTAGCAAATCCACGAAGACTATGTCGATCTTACATGCATAGGGAGGTGATGGTGACAAGCTAGGTGGTACAGAAGTTGAGAAAAATAGAGGCAAGGTTACTCCACCTAGAGAGGAGGAGGATCCCTCCATGAAAAGAAAGATGACACCACCAAAACCCTCCTCCTGAAAGAAAGCTAAGGCCACTCAGACAACACTTAAAACTACCCTTACCCCGGATGACTTTGACTTCTTAATTGTCGCGTTGAATGATGTTTCACTAGATCTCGTAGAAAATCAAGAAGCAAAGCAAGAGGAGATATTCAACCAAATCAAGGGCGGACTCAAAGAAGTGTAGGAGGCACTCCAGTCCAGCCAAGCAATTTCTACAGCGCCCTTGATAAGAGAAACATCAGGAGCAGGCAATGAGCCCACTCAATTACACCAGATTGTTGATCAAGTCGAAGCTCGCCTTCGATGAGCTCAAGAAGACACAACAGAAGCCACCGAGGATTTGATGCAAGAACAAGAAGCACTTCTAGAACAACAGAATGAGGAAGAATGGGAAAATATTTCCCTAAAAGAGAAGTGGGACAAGGAAAAGGCACAGTTGCTAGTAGATCAACTTGAAGTACAGAAAAGGGCTCACAAGGCACTGCACTCTGTGACGATCATAGAAGTAAAGATGGAAGATCGTCTCCCACAGTAGGTGACCCAACTGAAAGAAGTAATCCAACAACTCCAAAAGCATATCACAGATCTGGAGCTTTGCACCATGCCCAAGACCTCCCAAGAAATAAGAGATATAAGAGAGGCCACTGTTCGAAGTGCAGTTGGATGATTAAAAACCTTTTCCTTGGAATGAAAATAGATGAGCACTCAAAGCACACAGACTTATGAAACCCTTGTAGAGAATCCAGAATTGCAGACATTGGAGGAACGAATCCAAGAATCAAATAAGTGTGCATACACACTGTAGGTGTAGATAAAGACTTTGACCCCGGTCAAAAGAATGAAGAGGTTCGTAGAACAACGCACAGCCCAACAAAAGGTACATACGCTACAAAGTAAAGCGATGGAAGTCTCCCAACAACTTCAGCCAATCTAAGAAAAGGCATGCCAACTATTTGCTAAACTTGAAAGCTAGAGAGATGAACATGAACAGGTTTTCATCACTGCAAAACAATGCCTGGAAGGACTGCTTAATGACACAATGATCCAGGAATTTACTAACCAAGAGGTTGTCGCACTATAGTAGGTTGAAGCAGCTCGAGCCAAGCTTGAGGAATTTGAGGCAGAATTGATTAGACTTGAGTGACTCAGGATGAGTCACAAGTGAGTGTTGGGGGCGTGTTGGCACTTGACCAAGTTTTGAAGAATACTTGGTCATATTTGACCATTTTTGGGACTGTGACAGCTTGCCAAATATGGAGCGCAATGTGAAGCGGAAATTAGGGAAGGAATACCTATTTTTGGGTCCCTTTTAGGGTTTTGGGTCGATGTAAAGGGAAAGGGATGTCGGCCCATGGGTTTACCCATGCTTAGGCCCATTTTGTAATCTATAAATAGATAATTAGGCAATGTAAGTAGAGAGTAGTAGTAGTAGTAGTACATCTATGTGATGTATAACTAAAGGCTTAGTGCTAGTAGATGGATCTATGTGATTGGATGTGTATTGCAAGTTGTTTGTGCGTGATTGTAAGAAGATTGAAAACCTAAGTGCAAGTGTTGTAGTTTTGTGCTGAAGTGCAAGGAAGAAGGATCTAGCGAGTTGTGCAGATCTTCTGTCTTGTGTGAAGTAAGGGTCACTGAAGCTCTGTGTTGTAAACTCTTGACCGAGATAATATAAAGAAGAAGAATTTTTGGATGTAGCCCTAGGGTGGGGGTGAACAATGGTAACTGTGTGTATTGTGCTATGTTCTTATACCTAATGTGTTTATCTCCTTCTTGGCTAAGTGCTTGCTATGATTAAATAGATCTAGATATGCTCTGTGACTATGATATATGAATGAATGTTAGATATGATATATAATATGCTTAGTTCTTGATCTGCTGAATCTAATCTATACTTCTGTGGATAAGTACTGAATCATCTTTAGTCTAAGTATTCACTTCGATGCTCTATGCTATCTGCGAAGTAAGATAAGGGTTGAATATTGATGAATGATCTATGCTAAGTGCCATGTAAAATATATAATCATAGATCAGTGTCCCAGCTAAGGTTGCAAACATCTGAGTCCTGCAACCACCTCTGCCTCTACCTCAGGTGAGACTTCATCTACTTCGTAGGTGTTGCCAAAAGGGTCGGTAGTTATGGATTTTTTGGTGCTCTCTTGAGCGTTAAACCCTGGTTCTACCCCTGTGCAAACATGCATCTTCCTCGAGTGGAAGTTCCACCCCCTTAAAGGTACAAATCAACTTCGATATTCCTATATTTGAAGGTCAGATAGATGCAAATGTTGTAGACAAGTGGTTGAATATACTAGAAGGGTATTTTTATGTTCATAACTTTTCGAATAGAGAAACGATTACTTTTGAAATCCTCAAAGACATTCCCCATGTCAAAGATTAGTGGGAAACTTTCTGTGAGCAAAAGAAATCAAAGGAACCCTCATTATTTACAGTTGCGACCACCTGGGAATCCTTCAGGGATGATATTAAGGAACAATGCTACCCTACCAGAAGTTATGATGACTTGTATACCAAATGGACCACACTACGGGAAGAAAGAGACCAACCAGTACCATAGTTCACAAATATCTTTCATACCTTGCCTACCGAGCTGGGTATCAAACATTCAAAGTCACATCTAGTGATCAAGTATCGCAGTGCTCTGCATAGATACATCTTGACCAAAATGGAATTTCTGGACATCTTGTCCTTGGGCATGGCCTACCGATATGCCATCAAAATTGAGCAGAAGATCAAACAAAAGACGTGGAAATTTGGGCCTGGGAACCCCACACAGAAAAATCCAAGGAGGGGTGGGCCCAACCCACAGAACAAAGAATAGAGAAAATATGGATAGTATCAGGACAACCAATCCAAGCCACAAGAGAAGAAGGACACCAGAAAGACAAATAAAGGTACCAGGAAGTGGTGTGACTTCCATAAGATCCCTTGGCATAACACTGCTAACTACCTCTCAAAGAAGTCACTGGTGGCCGAAGTGAAAGCCTCTGAATTAGATGCGGGTTCTAACTCTTAGTCATAACTAGAAAGGGGAAGATGGATCATTGACATGGGACCTAGTTCCATTGTTTCTACCACCATGCTCAAGCTTGGTGAACCAAGTGTGCTAGAAGAAGGAAATCACCTCTTCCATTCACAGATGTGGGTAAAAGGAACCCCGTTGCACTTCATCATTGATAGCGGTAGCTAGAATAACCTCATCTCAACAAAGGTCGTCAGGCGACTGGCCCTGCCAACAATGTCATACCCACAACCCTACACCATTGGATGGCTCCGCCTAGGAAGCGATCTCTGCATCAGCCAACAATGTCGAGTGTTGTATGACATCAAGCCATTCAAAGACGAAGTATTGTGTGATGTTGGTCCTCTTTAAGTTTGTAATGTTATTTTGGGCCAACCTTATTTATGGAAACTTCATGTTGTATATGAGTCTAGGTGTAAGGTATCTAGAGAGGT
>CBVK0100135513.1:0-14337 GCA_900067695.1 Picea abies
CAGAGATATCTACCACCATTCAAGCAAGTTGTTTTAGTTCTGCAGTTTTATAGTTTCAACCTATTTTATTTATTCAATAGAAGTTGTTGTTCACTGGATATCTATTGTTGTTATCTATATCTCTTTGTTATTGTATTCAATCTATTATTCATTTCGTTTCTCTCATAAATTCAGATCAAAAGGAATCTAACATGAATTTCCTGAAAAAAGGAACACGCTACTTCATAATACACAAATGCAATTATTAAACTTCTTTCCGGTGAAAGAAATCTCATCCTTATGGTTTAATAGATGAAATGGTCAAATGGGGAGGTCCAATTTTACATTCACTTTTTTAAGGATTTGTTCAATTGAGCAATGTGGCAAAGGTTTTGTTCAAATTGACATATTAGAAAAGTGGTACCAATATTCCAAGGAAAACCTTGTAGCATCACCCCTCTCTTAAGCTTTGGAATATCTGAATGGAGGGTGGCTTAACCACTAGTCATAGTATCCATTGGTAACCCAATAGGAATTAGTCAGACTCAAACCTCAACGGCATTAGAACTAAAGACCTCATGATGAAATTACCTTGAAACATTTCGTTCAAATTTGATTGAGATAACCTACTGCGTTTTTAGAAAAAAATGTGCCTAATCACAAAGGTGGTGACATAAATAATTGGAGAAGCTACATAACCGTCATGATCACCCACCTCTTTTCTAATCTATTTGGAACCATTCTAAAGTGAAAATAAGTAAGCAGGTAGAAGAAAACAATGGCAATGCTCCTTCTCAATTTAGCACCATTCTAAAGTGGAAATAAGTAAGCAGGTAGAAGAAAACAATACCAATGCTCCTTCTCAAGCTAGTTTTCAACCTAATAGTTCTAATAGTTCGACCATTCATGACCCAATAATTCTAAGAGTGGTTACCCATAAAAAACAAGGGGAAGGTGACACTAGTTATCTTTTATTTATGTAGTTTGTTAAAGCCTTTAATACAATCACTCATGAAAACTTTGGAAAATGGTGGAAAAAGTAGGAGTTTTAATTGAGTGGAGAGAAACAACTTTTTGTGTATGAAAAAGTTCCTTCAAAATTAGTTAGTAGTACTCATAAATGAAAAAATAGAAATTGAAAAAGTCAAAATTGATATCACATCTTAAAAAAGAAACATTTTATTTTATTTTTAGAGATAATTATAGATACTTTGATAATGAATTTTGAATTGGTGTAAAAATAAATATATTTTAACAAATCACATTAACTTTTATAATATATTAATTTTATTTATGGAAAAATTGTGTATTTATGTAAACAAAGACTTTTTCTAAAAGTGGATTTTTAAAATTTCATAATGTGAATGTCCATGATGTAACAATATAGGGACTAAAGGATGTCTATATTTCTAAATTTTGAAGCATTATAATAGACACTTGATATTGGCTCGATACTACATTTCCATAATTTAACAATGTTTTTATAATTTTATAAAATATTAAATTCAAAATACTTTGAAACAATGATGTCATGTTTTTAGAAATACCATATATTATTATTTTTAGAAATAGTAATTATTGTATTATGCATAGTTAAAAATAGTATTGAAATAAAACACTTTAACGAATATTGGGAAGAAAACTAGTGTCAATTTTCACATATAATTTTATGTGACTAATTTTTAGATCTTAAAATTGCTTCTTAGTTATCTAATAGCAAAACCCTAATTATTTTCACTGAACAATTTTACACTAAAAATTATTAATTGGAACTATATGCAGTGGAAACAAAAAATATCAGAGATTAATAATCAACACATATGAAACACAATATTTATGCTATGTATTCTTATCAAATTCACAAATCCCGAGGGAAAAAACTAGTCCTCCTAGCCAACACAAATATCTACAAATCTAAGGACAAAACTCGTCCTCTGAGCCAATAAAATTTCACCCAAATTTGAGGACAACCTTATCCTCCAATAACCATACAAGTTAGAAAAACCAAACCTCATGAAATATGCTCAAAATATCCTCTACCCATAAGTCCATTGCAGACCACCTGTACTACCTGCTAACGTTACCTGTCTACCTCTATGAACCTGCACTTGCATAGAAAACTCTATACATATGTACACAATTATTCCCATTGAAAACTGTGTATGTACGTGACTATTCCTTCTGGAACCCACGTATGTACACGACTGTTCCCACTGGAACTTGCTTACATGCATGAACACATATAGACACTTTCGTACAATTCACTCCACTCATACGCTTTCTTCCTTTTGTGGCTGCCCCTCTCTCCCATACATGTGGTGTGATTTTCCCTGCAAAAAACAAAAAATAGAGAATCCTCAACCCTAGGCCAGATTTTCCACCATGAAGAATTTCCCTTTGCTGAAAACACCAAGTCACCTAGCACAAGTGCAAACTCACTTATGATGACTCCATTCTTCCACAATGTCACAATGATTTTTCACAATACCTCCTCTCCTTATACATGAGTCTAATGAGTAATTTTAAATACCCATTCTAATATCAACAATTAATTAGATTATTTTATTCCTCTTTATGGGTGTGACACCCCATCACGAGTCCACAAATCCCATCAAATTTCCCATGAGGCTCTGACCTCATTCCAAGACCGATTTCACTGAAAGGAAAGGCTAATTATGTGCTAATGAATATTCCCACATGCTTGAGACCTTTGCCTCTTGTGGGAATACCTCTAGAAGCTACAACAAACAACAATCCCTCTTAGTGAGGGAGGTATCCCATCCATCATCATCTGGATGTACATTTGTCTCCCACTCTGGAAGTGAATCCCTCTCTTCTACCATATCTTCACTCCAATCCTCTTGACTAGTTGCTCCATCTGTCATCGAAGAAAATCCTTTTCTCCAGACCTCTTGACTAGATGCATCCTCGGTCACTGAAGAAAATCTCACTGTCGAATATGCCTCACTAGATTCTACCTCTATGATTGAATCAAATCCTACTCTCATGTCTTCTTGATTGGCTTCCTCCTCTCTCAATGTAGAAAAACCTATTGAAACAATTGAATCCTCTATGGAGGTCTCACATTCCCTAGAATCCTTCTTCCTCCAAATCTCATGTCTAGCCTCCTCAATCCATGACACATGTCTGTCATCCCTGGAAGATGTCTCTCTCCCACCTGAATCTAAGGGGGTAAACTCTATGAATGGATAAATCTCCCTCTAAGCCCATTTATTTCCACTGAGATCGGGATACCTCCGTATACTCCCTCAGAAATATGACTCCCTCTGAGTATGCACAAACTTTGGAGCCATATTCTCCCCCTGAACCTATTGACCTCATTTGAAGTATAATCTCCTCTAACCAGGAGGCTACTCATCCTTATTGGATCTCAAGGGATAACTCCCTCTAAACTATGGCTTTGTCTAAGATGAAAGTACTAGTGGGGCCACCTTCCTCATAACTGGTGGAGCTACCCGCTCCCTTTGTGATACTAATGGGGACACCTACCTCACCATTGATGGAACTACATATCTCACCATTGGTAGAGCCACCTACTCCTCCTCATTTGTCTCTTTTCTCCTACTAGTCACAACACACATAGGATTTCCCCTCACCCTATATAGGCTTCCCTCCCTAACTCCAAGAACCATATTAGATCTGAAGCTAGAATGTGTGGGAACAAACAACATCTATCCATCTCAAAACAATATATGGTACCCCTTATTCTCAATCTCTGAGACTGAGAGAACACTCCTCTTGATTTCTGGAACCCATAACACAATTTACACCCTAAACACCTCTCCCAACTTAAGTCTGAATGATATCGTACTAGATCCTTGTATTGCATGCTTGGTTCTCAGACCAATATCCACACACAAGTTTGAGCTAGTATCTATGAATCTGTCAAATAACTCTCTAGCACCTGTCATATGGAAATATGCTCTGCTATCCACCAACCAGAACCCCCTGCTAGAAAATGTACCTGAAAGGGTGGATACCCACAAGATCTCCCTCTGGAACCTGTCTGCAACCTCATCAACCTTTGTTGTTGATGCATCTCCCTCTGGAACCTGTCTGCAACCTCATCAACCTTTGTTGTTGATGCTTGTTTCCTTCTTCCCCTTCCCCTATGATGTGGAAACTATGAAGAATAGTTCCCAAATTCATGACACTCAAAACATATGATCTTGCTAAGATCCTTCTTCTATCTCAACTCTAGAGACGCTTCTCTCTTGGGAGAAGCCCTTCTTCCTAGATAAATTATTTTTCCTAGAGAACCTATTTTTCCCTTCCTAGTGCGGGATGGAAGGGCTTGGTTTTCATCACTTCTACTCTTCACCATGCCATTCATATCATCCCTGGATACTAACCGAGTCTCCTCCTAGATAGAATTTGTCCATATTCTATCAAATTCTAGTAACTTCTCTTGTGCATAGATATCCTACACAAATGGTTCCCAATACCTGGGAATACCTCTTAATTTCTATCAAATTCTAGTAACTTCTCTTGTGCATAGATATCCTACACAAATGGTTCCCAATACCTGGGAATACCTCTTAATGCTACATTCACCAACTCAACATCCTCCACTTTATCACCAATGGCCATAAGTTGATCTTAGATCTATGTAATATTCATATGGTAGTTCACAACCATGTCCTCACTGGAAATCTTGACAACCTAAAGTTGGTGCTTCAAATGCAACTTCCTGCTAATATTTCCATTTTGTTATAGACATACTAGAGCATCATACATGTCCTTGGTAGATGTATTTTTCAGCAATTTGAGGAATTGAGTGGTCCTTCATAGACTCTAGAAATACCCTCTTGGCCTTCAATTCCTTCTTCTTGTGAGATATCGATTCCTACAGATCAATAGGGACCACAACCACACTCTCAACATACTCTTTGGAGTCATTATATTCTAACATAAGGAGAACCCTTTTCTTCCAAGCCCAAAGGTTGGTTTCCCTTTCCAACCTGTCCTCAAGCTTCAATGTGTTCACCATGGTGACCTTCTTAGAACAAGAACAAGAAAAAGAACAAGAAAAACTCTCCTCTGGTGTTGTAGCCAACAAATGTGTCTCAAGATGACCCCCTTCTCTTTAGATACCAAGCTCTGATACCATTTCAATTTTCACATAAAACTCTATGTGACTAATTTTTAGATCATAAAATTGCTTCCTAGTGATCTAATAGTAAAATCCTAGCTGTTATTACTGAACAATTTTACACTAAAAATTATTGACCAAAATTATATGCAGCGGAAACAAAAAATATCAGAGATGTATCATCAACACATATGAGACACAATATTTATGTTATGTATCCTTACTAATTCAACACATATGAGACACAATATTTATGTTATGTATCCTTACTAATATCACCAAATATGAGGACCAAATATCACCAAATATGAGGACAAAAAATATCAGAGATGAATCATCAACACATATGAGACACAATATTTATGTTATGTATCCTTACTAATATCAGCCAATACAAATATTACCAAATATGAGGACAAAACCTGTCCTCTCAGTCAATACAATTTCAACAAAATATGAGGACAACATTGTCCTTTAATAACCATTCAAATCAGAAAAACCAAACGTCAATAAATATCTTGGAAATATCTTCTTCCCACAAATCTGTTGTAGACCACCTGTACAACTTGTTGATGTCACCCGTTAGTCTGTATGGACCTGCACCTACCCAGAAAACTATGTATGGATATACACGACTGTTCCCACTGCAACTCGTGTATGTATGTGACTATTCTCACTACAACCCAATTACATACACGATTTTCCCATTAAAACCCGCCTACATGCACAAAAACCTGTACTAATTGTACGATTCACTCCACTCGTACAATTTATTCCTTTTGCGGCTACCTCTCTCTCCCACACAAGTGGTGTGATTTTCCCTACCAAGAACATAAAATAGAGAGTCCTCAACCCTAGGCTAGATTTTTGACCATGCATAATTTCCCTTTGCTAAAAACACCAAGTCACCTAGCACAAGTGTAGACTCAGTTATGCTAACTCCATTCTTCCACAATGTCACAATGATTTTTCACAATCCCTCCTCTCCTTATATAGGAGTTTAATGAGTGAGTTTAGGCATTGCTTATAAACTCAACAATTAATTAGAATATTTTATTCATGTTTGTGGGTCTATCACTCCATCACAAGCTCACAAATCCCATCAACTTCCCCATGAGGTCCTGACCTCATTCTGGGGCTGATTTCACTAAAATGAAAGGCTAATCTGGTGCCAACGAAGATTCTCACATGCTTGACACCTTGGCCTCTTGTGGGAATACCTCTCGAAGATACAACAAACAACAACTAGTAGACCTATAGTTTTTAGTCTTAGCCATTATATTTGTTAGTCATAACCTAATTATGAACTGGACAAATTGGTATAACAATCTTGTAATATCCATATCCAACACTTATCCTACCTAAAATTTGAAATTTAGATAATGCATATGCAATAAGCACATATGTGATATGTGCACATAGGAATTTTATAACACATATGCTCTATGAAAACATATGCATTTTATAATGTTAATGTATTATATAGAACTACAACTCCACCAAGTAATCATGTGTTTGAATCTTTTTTTGAACCATAATACCCCTCGTTTGTGATTTGTAGTTAGTAATCCTTTGTGTTGAGGTACTCAGTCACTTGTTTTCATCCCTTAACCACAGTGAAGGCCTTGAGACCCATATGTTGCAAAAAACCACTTAATGGATGTCATAATCCAACTAAGAGGCCAAAGATCCTCTACATAGGTCATGTATAGTGGTTAGAGGCCTCGTTCATGGTTGTCAATCCTGAAAGATGTCATTTAGGGCCTAAGGCCCTTATTGTCCTCCCATGACCATTGTCAAGACCCCAATATCAGTGTATGGTGTGCAATACCTCTTAACGATGCTCATATTCTTAGTGGGAGTCCAATGATTCCTATAGAGGTTACATGTGGTGGTTTGAGGCCTATTCTATGGAAATTGAGCCTAAGCAGTCTCATTTAGGGTTGAAGTCACTTGTTTTCATACCTTAATCATTATCAAGGATCTAAGGGTAGTTTTTGATGTGTAAAACCACCTAATGGAACTCATATTATTTATGGGAGGTAAAAGATCCACTACAGAGGTCAATGAGATAATTTTAAGGATGGAAATTTATACTAAAATGTAGAAACCTTGGAAAATCTTACTAGTCCTCAATATGCAAACTTTAAAATGTTTGGTGATATTTTTGTAAAAGTATTCAAATTTCTAAGGATTTTCTATGGTTTCTATAAAATTTTGGAAATTTTTAAGATAAAAAAAAAATTATTCTACGGAATTTGGGCAAACATTTTAAAAAAAAAATGGAAATTAGCAAAGCATTTTTTGGAAAAATCCATGGAAAATTAGCCCTTGGGTGAAATTTAGCGTCTAAACTTTTCCCTACATGATGTGTGGTTGTTTAAGGCCTCATTCATGGTCATTGAGCTGGTTAAGCCTCATTACTTAAGCATCATTTAGTACCTAAGCTAATTCATTTCATTCCCTAACCATTGTCAAGGCCCTAAGATTGGTTTATTGTGCACATTACCTCCTAAAAATGCTCACATTCCCAGTTAGAGTCCAAGGATCCCATAAATATGTCATGTGTGGTGGTTGTATGGATTTTTCATGGTCCTCAAGATTGAGAAACCTAATTCAAGGCCTAAGACAATCGTTTTCATCCCCTACACATTGTTAAGGCCCTGCGATTGGTTTAGGATACTTAAACCCACCTAGTTGTGTCATATTCTTAGTGGGAGGATAAAGATCAAATATATAGGTCATGTTTGGTGGTTCAATGCCTCATTCATAGTTGTAGATTCAAGAAGCATCAATCGAGGACTAGGTCACATGTTTTCATCCTCCAAATATTATCAAGGACTTGATACTTGTTTGTGGTGAACAATAGCAACTAATGATGTCACATTCCTAGTGGGAGTCTAAAGATCCCATATAGAGGTCATGTGTTGTGGTTATAGGGCCTTTTCATGCTATCAAGTGTTCATTGCAATGATACCTTAGTAGATAAGCTATAAAATTCTTAGTTTTATATAATAAAATGATTTCACACAAATAAAACCCAATAATATAGGAAACCCTTAAAGTAGGGTAACACTATCAATTACTCCTTATGTAAGGAATCACTTCACAAGCCATGTTTGTTACAATACAGTCTCAAACTTATCTCAATTCAATGATACTTGTGTCTATATACTTTCTCTAAGTATTCTTAAGCTTATATTCCAACTACCTCGCATTATTACATTTATTACCTCCAACTACCTATTGGGTCTATTTATTACCCACCAACTACCAAGTGGGCCCCATGATTATGACTACTTAACATTAAGTGTTTCCCTTAGGTACCTACATAGGTAACTCATATTATATTACTTATCTTATCTAGGTACATTAAATTCCATTCCCCTTCACATGTTTCATCCTTGAAACATGAGTGTAAGCCATGTAATATGATATGTTAAACAATGTAGACAATCGATACCAAGAAGGACTAGCCATGTATCCTAGTATGTAACACACACACACACAATGAGAGATTTTGATGCTTCTTCCACAATGAGAAACATTAACATGGAAACATTTCATATCTGTCTACATCATTAGGATTCATTTCCAACCCAAAAACTGGTTGCTGTGAAAAAGGACTCAAAATATGCCTAAAGACATAGAGAGACAAAACAAGAAAGAGATCTTGAAACTCTATATGTAATTAACAATATAGTGTCTTAAACATATTGTAATGCAACCTCTATATTTAATGAGTATTATGGAAAAACTACATAACAAAGAACTAGCTAATATTCTTATACAACACCACAACTCCATTGGTTAGTGAGAACGGGTTCTCTCTAAAATTATTTTACTCAGATAATAAAATGTAAATAATATAGTGATTTACATGTACATTCTAATGTTTCTACTCACATAATTAAGTACTCCCAAGCTTTGGTTCCAACCAGATGAACCCATATCTAGAAAACTTGTATTTGGGTGTAATATAGTGTACAATATGTCCTTTGTTTTGGTCGCTACAATAGTCATTAAACACCTTTTTTATGAGCTAATATAAATGATAATAATAATCTTGCTATAATAAATTAAATACACAACAATCACCATTTTTTTTTATAGAATTCCATGTAGTATAATTTATGGTATATATTCTCCCTTATCCTAAATATGTGACCTCCAGGTATACTTGGAAGACAATCACATTTTATACTAGATAAGTATGAGACTAGGACTATTCTATTGTACTGCAAATCCAGACGGGTTACAAAACTCAGTTTGACATAATGTAAGCATGCAAATTCATATACAATTTTCTTTCCTTGTCATTTCTCCACCATTCTTATCACTTATCTTAAACAAACGATGTTATAATTTTACAAATTGAGCATCCACCAGTTCTTTAGTCCTGCTAGTTCATTTCTTTATTTCTAAAGTCATAGGAAGTAATTTAAAAAAAAAAAAAAAACATTTTCAGAGACCAGAAAAATAGGCAATGGGGAATTTCAAGTAACATCATTAGTTACAAACCCTCGGATAATATGTGATAAAGTTGAAAATACTTGTGCATCCACCAGTTCTCTAGTATTTCTAGTTCATTGCATTTGATTTCTTTTTCAACATCCAGAAATAATAAAACATCTTATTGGACCTACATGTTAGTTAATTGTTTAATTGTTCTATAATGAAGCCCTATAATCTAAGATCCATGTCACTAGTTTCACTATTTCATAGATATCTTCCCATCCCTTGCAAATTCATGCACATGTTATAAATGATCAATAAATAATACCACAAACAAAGATAGCAAGAAAATACATGTTGTTAAATAAAAGTTATGTGTGTAATATATGACATTTTTCACACAATAAAAAGAACTTGAAAATATTCTTGGTTTAGAGAGAAATAAAGTTTTCCATAGAATAAAGATTATTATCAATTATCTCACTTTCACATTAGAATCTCAATGCAAATGTTGTTATGCCAAGGTTTCAATGCTTAAAAATTTTCAACTGCATGAGAAAAGTATAATAAAAAATGGACTCAATTGTCAATAATACCCAAGTGCAATTCACCCCTTGTAGAAGGCTGCATAATATTCTCCATGTATACATAGATTTCATGTCACTCAATACATCTCACATATTTACTCTCTATTCAACCACACTTATCCTTTGTCTTTATATTAGGGTTTTGTCTTTTGTATTCAGAAATAGATGTTTCCATGATAAAATTTAACATAGAAGTCGACATAATTTACATTGTTTCTTAATAAATGTTTTGTCAATATAAGATACAACTGTAATGAATTCTTGGTGAACTCTGGGAGTGGATAAGTGTGAAAATTCCTTGTTTTACATGGGATATTTGTAGTGTGAGGGTTTTACAGGTATTTTGGAAGTATTGCAATGTTTCCATCGGATTCTATCATGTATGAGGGTATGGGATTGGCATTTAATCAATATCACCATACATCCAATATAACCAACAAATCTAATCCAACTCTACAATAATTGAACCCAATCAATGAGGGGCAATGATTCTTAAACATTCCCTATAAAATTTTCAAGATTAAGGTTACATTGGCATCCCAATGATTCTCCAAACCTTATTCAACAATATGACCTTAGTTATGTCTTTAGAGCTCATATTGAATTGCAAGTATCCTTTTCCAAAATTAGACACAGTCAAATTTATAACCTTGTGTTCCCAAATTTTCCTTAGCAAGAATTGCATATATTTATAGCTAGAGATTCATCTCAGGGAAGATTACTTCTTGTTTACAAATTTTATCATGAACAGATTTAGCAACATCAACCTCTAACAGATAGATACAAAAACAATCTTTTTCATTATGACCAACAATATCGTTGTTTACAGGATAGAAATATTCCATGATTTATTTTCAATATTCTTAAAGGATACTTTATTTTCAACAACACTAGTTGTTTGTGTCCTATGAACTGGAGATTTCAAGTTTTGAGTTGTCTCGGCCTGAGATTTCATATCCTATCCTGCACACCTTGAACTTAACCAACGAGCACCAAAAAATTCATTCACAACTTTCAAGTAAATAGTAGGAAGTAGAAATGGTTTTAGATACGTCATGTATTATAATAACCACCTATTGATGGGCAGTGGGAGACCCAAGGTGGAACATTAAATCACCAAAAAAACTCTAAAGACACCAGCCCTTTCAACATCACCCGCAAGCAAGTGAATTCTCACCCAAGGTACCTATGGGGACTAAAGGAACTAGGCTTTTGCAGTCATGGGGGAATGGGAGACATTCATCATATTCATCATACTTAACATTCATTTATTAGACCATTCATCATGTGAAAATAACCATCATATGACACATTCATATTAACCATTCATACATTACATGTGCACCATAAACATAACAAAAATAAAAACACATCACAACACAACATACATCATAACACAAAGATTTAATGTGGTTCACCCCAAACTGGGCTATGTCCACAACGATGGGCTTCTTATATTATAATTTGGTATCATCTCTTATAAAAGGTGCACACTGCACTGATCAAGATTTATAAATGGAGTTAAATGGAATATAGATGTATAGAAAAGAAATAAACAAAGATACAATAAAACTTTACTTCTGTTATTAAAGAGAATATGTTGAAACTGTAAAAATGCAGAATAAAATAAACTTGCTCGAATGGTGGCATCTTATCTCTGAAAAGAGATGTGATGGCTATGCTCATTCTCAAGAACATGGTTACAATGAGGATCCAAAGGCATTTTTAACATAAATCATAAATGAGAAAACCCTAAAAATACAAAAACCTAACCATAGGAGATGAAGCGCCAAAAGTCATGTGGGCCTCGATGGGGTAAGTTGGTACATCAAATTCCCCAGGTCATAACTTTTGCATGTGATCTCCATTTTAGGTGCATGATAGCTCGTTGGAAAGAATTATATGAGGAATACACATGTTGCTATCACACTTTGGATAAAGCCTACAATGTGACTATGTAGCGCCAACAAAAATTTGTTTAGGTCCTCAAAACGACCTTCGAAGTTTAGGACTCGAAAATCTAGGAAACCCCTGCCAAAATAAAAAAAATTCTTTGAGCCAATGGAATAGGTGGGTGGCCACCAATATGCACCTGGATCATGCACGCATATAAGATATCTCAGTTATAACCCAACATGCCTTACTGTTCATGCATACATTTCACACTTGAACTCTCTCTTTCTTACTTTCCAACCTTCTCTACCCCCAAAACCCATTACATATTTATACATTGACACTAGGGATTATCCCATTACAAAATGGACCAAAAGGCCTAACTATGTATAAATAGATTACTCCTTTGGCATGCATTGACTCCTAAAAATGCACTAATTGTCTTCCTTTCCTCTATGCATGTTGCTCCTTATCTGACTTGTCGTGCGATTTGCTCTTGCACAATTCCCAAAACGTGTCCCAAAATGACCTGCTCCAACACCACCATATTGATACGCTAACCAATTTCCCTAACCCACTACCAATATTTTCTCATATGGATCATAATATCTACTATATTGATATCACTAATTATAATATGCATTGTTAATGGAAGGAAACAAGGAGAATCTGGATGCAAGAAGAATTGACCAAACAATTATTGTTGTTAGTGTTTGATTCCAGTGACCCATTAATTGCTTAAGGAAATGATATCTTCGGTTACAACTACGATATCTTGTATGAGCATAGTGAACACCTTTTGTAAGAGATGATACTGAATGATAATATAAGAACCATGTTGTTGTGAACATAGCCTAGTTTGGGGTTGATTCAAAATGGATCCAGGAAGGCCTAAAAATAAAATTTATCGGAATCAAATGAAACTAATGCCATTGTGTTCGACTCATCACATTGATTCTGGCCATATATTTTTTTTTGCAAATGGACGTTGTATGCAAAAGATATCAGGTTCTGACCGATTTCCCAAACTAGTCAAAGTCAACAGGTTGTACTGCTGACATTAGTAGTACGACAGGTGTCATCAAGGACACATGGCATCACTAGGAGGTGACATGTGTCACTCGATTTTCACATTTTTAGGCTGAGTTGGACTAGTATGGAACTGACACATGGTAGTGTACGGATGACATGTGGTAGTCCGTACATGACTTGGCCCAATGATAGGATAAAACATGGCAGTACGGATGACAAGTGGTTGTACGGAAGTTAATGTGGAAGGCTGACTGGGCTGTATGGATGCTGACATGGCAGTTGACTGAAATTTTCGATGGTGATGTGGCAGTTGACGTGGAAACTGACTGTGCATATTGACTCTGCTTTGACTGGATTGTACAAACGAATCATGAAATGACACATGGCCCAATCATAGGATGCCACATGGCACCCTAGATTTTTCCAATGTTGGTTAAGTAAAAAAGTTTATTTCATTCCATGACGGTCGAACCCCTGACCTCCCGGGCGACCATTGGAATAACCTCCTTGTGTTAACCATCTTGGTGCCTTTGGTGCTTGTTTGGACAAATGGTACAAATGCTATTTGAGTTGTTTGCTATGATATTTGTGGGGTAAGCCTTGGTTGGCAGGGGCTAGCCCCGACTGAATAGGGGCTATGAACCTGAGGCTAAGCCAATAGTTGGAGCATGTGGAGCTTAAGGGGCAGGACACATGGTCATACAACCAGAGCTAGCGCAGACCAGGGGCTATAGACCAGTGCGCCAACCCAACCCGAGGCCACATGGAAGTATCCATGTGACATGGATCCCAAAGATAGAGGGATAACATGTGCATTTTTCCAATTTGTGGGTTTTTTACTATATATTAAATATTATTATGATTTCCATCTTGATTTTTAATGGATTTTAGCCATTATTGGGGGATCTGGAACCCAATTTGAGGCTAGATCTTGGGAGTAAGTTGGGAGGTTGATACAAAATCCACATATATATAAACCATGGGTTCTTAGCAGCATGAGGGAGGTTCATAACATGATAAATGCAGAGGAATTTTAAAGCCAAAGCCATTTTTATGCAGGGAAGACATTGAGGAGGGGAACTTTGCGGGGCAATTCTGGGAGCTACGCTCAATCGTTTTTAGTCTCGTCAATTGCGTTGGATTCTTGAGGTCAATCAGAACATAGGCAGGCCATTTTTAATCCTTTTGAAAATTTTCTGATGTACATTTGAAGAATTGAAGAGAAATAAGAAAGCCTCACCCACTGAGACAAAGGCCCAAAGATGTAGGCAATCTTGT
>CBVK0100135514.1:0-14336 GCA_900067695.1 Picea abies
CGGGTTAGGACCTTAACACTCCTCCACAAAATCTTGGATTTGATCTAATGATAATTTTAAAAAGATAATACAACATATTTCATGAGATCCATGTGTCCAAATGCGTGGGTATGAGCCACAACATGGTCAAACCACTCAGCTACATAATTGCAAGCTAGTTAGACCAGTTTTGGAAATCTCAACCATATGCCCCTTGTTTTGCACCTTTGGCAGATTTTCCCTAAGAGTCACCTAAATGACCCTATTCTGCACAAAACCCATATTTTATATTTTCAATATTCCTCTTCTTTGTTAAAAAATGACGTGGAAAGTTTTGCTATCAGAACTGTCAATCAACTGTAGAATTGCCAATAGTTGTAGAATTTCCAACAATTGTACAATCTTATAAGTAAGTTAGGAAATCACAATATCTACCCTAAGTAATCATCAAAACATGGGAAATCAACCAGTTTAGTGTAAGTATGCCATGTGAATCTCATATAGGGTAGAAATGGTTAAATGCGAAAATGTAAGTGATAAAAGGAATGATAATGAAAGGGTAAAGTAAATGAAACATGACTAAATGGCATCATAAAAGATGTTATTTCTAAGTTCCAACATCTCCCCCAAACTCAAATTATTTCATGTCCTCATGCAATCAAAGATACATAGGAGGTAGCGTCTGAGTATACATGATACAAGACCTAAGTGGAAAGAATTTGTTTTACACTTGGCTTTTTCAAAGTCATCAATTCCACAGGGAGATGGATGGTGATGGGTAGATAATGAAATATGAAATGTAAAGAAGGAATAGAAAATATGAAAAGCTTCAATAATTTTGTGTACATGAATTTTTAGTTAGATGACTACCTAGAAATAGAAATTGCTTACTCAACTTTACCTTCTCCTGGTGGTTTGAAAGAAAAATGTTGAATTATGGCTCACCTGATGTATGCTGATATGACTATGGTGTGCCAATATGAGAGGAAAATAATGTGAAAATGAAGATGTTGGTCATTTTTGGACTGCTTGTAGGTTTTTCTTCTACCATAATGATCTATTGTTAGACAAGTTTTTATTGATGATGTTGATCTGAACTTGAAGGTATGAAGTGTGTTGTTGTTTAAGAAGATAACTAATGTTAATGTCAAAGATGAAATTGAATCTGTTGAATGTTATTGAAATGATGCTACAGAAATGCTAAAAATTTGATCTTTATTCATGGTTGAAAACATGAAAATTGAAAAATGTTAAAAATTAATTTTGATAGGTGAATGAGCATATTATACTGATTTGAAATCACCTCCAAGATGTGATCTAGTCTTGGAATGTGTGAAACCCTTCAAAAATTTGAATTGGCTATAGAAAGATAAAAAATTGAAAAACAGTGAAAATCCTGGCTGATAGGTGGATAAGCATCTTATATGGTCTTGAAATCATCTCCAAGTCACGATTTAGTCTTGGGATGCATGAAACCACTCAAAACTATAAATCAGGGACATAAAGCTGGTTGTAGCTTTTAATTTTTTTTGACAATTTTTATAAAATCAGTTTTAAAATATGTCAATGCATCATTTGTCATGAATTTTCCGCAAATTTAGTTTGCAAGTTACACAATTTGTTGTATGGGGCACAAAACCCATGTCACAGAATTTTGAGATTCATTTCCATTTATTCTCAAATGAAGCTGCAAAACTGCCTGTGCAAACAATCACCTATAGGAAATTCTGGAAATTGTATAAAAATCGGCTTCAAAGATGTACTTGTAAATTCTTCATTATGAATTCTCTGGGGATTTCTCTTGCGGAATACTCAATTTTCTGCACGGGCCACAAAATCTACGTCGCTGAATTTTTTTATTCAGCCCCATCTACTTGCAATATTTGTGCAAAAGGTGCCTCTGGGAAAAGAAACTGGCTATAACAACCTTTTTGTAGCTGCAAAAAATCGCTTGAATTTGAAAAATGCACAAAACAAATTGATTTTCAAGAATATGGTGGATCAAAGAATATGTTTACGATCTGCTACTATGATGTTTGAATGGAAAGGAAATATCCACCCCTCCCCCACACCCAAAATTTTTCATGTCCTCATGCATGTGAAGTAGGGGAAGGATTCCAAGATGACCAAACTTTCCATATTACCCTTTTCTCTTTGTCGTACATGCAAGGATGATTTTTTGTGTTGAATATCTCCAATGGTGTCACTGATGAAAACAACCTTGTGGGGATCAGACCCTTTTTTACCAAGAGTGTTGCCATTCTCTGATGCACAATATACTTCTTTGCATTGTATCAAACTTTGACCAATTATTTCATTAGCATACATCCATCTCATGCTCGCTAGGAGAAAAACCCATGTGCCCAATTTGTTGTTGGAGGTGCACAACCATCTCAACTAATGATTGGTGCCAGAATATGATAACAATTTTTTTATAGGAGTACTAGAACAGAGCTATGGTACCACAATTTGAATTGACAAGTTCATAACTCCAAAAATTATTTCAACCTATTAAAAACATGATAACAAGAAAAATCGATAACATTTACCCCTTTGTGCTTATAGGGAAGGATTTAGCTGGAAAATATGGAAATATAGGAAATATAGGTTTTTAACGGGTACTGGAAAAATGGTAAAAATGATGGACTAACATATCCAAATGTAGGAAAAATGAGGGCCCAACACTCCCCAGAGCAATGCAAATGTAGGCGATTTATGAAATGGTTTTGATTTAACAAGCATATATGATTCCTAACATATTATAACTTTATCATGGTCTTGATAGGGTAAGAGGAACCATATATAGTGATAATGAAATGTATGATGATTTTGGGGATAAGTTACTTTTAGGAATAAGGAAGGATAAATGTATGTAGGATAAGTGAACAAGCACAAGAGAAGTTACAAACTTCTACTCATTCCTTTGCTTCTAATAAATAAATAAAATCTTAGGAAAAATTTACCTCAAAATCTTACCAATTACCAATACCAATTGTTGAATGTGATCAAGTAAAACAAAATTGAATTGGTACATGAAACTTTAGTACATGAACTATTGTTTTTAACTATGCAATTAAAACTCAGGTCTTCATTCTAATGCACATATGAATTATATCAATGTGACTATACGATATCTGGCATTGATTTCTAGTAGTTGGAGTTTAAATCTCCCTTCTCTGTGCAAATAAGTTTATGAATTCTTAGGATCACCCTTCTCTTTATCCTTAAAAAGGATTTCCATGTTGCTAGCAACAACTTCATTCCAACTTGTAACAACTATGTGAAAAGAATAATCATTGCAATATTTCTCTTCCTTTTGTGCAAAAACCCTCAGCAAGGATGCCATTGGACATAATCATAAGTTCAATGTGCATTGTTGTTCCTCTTGTTTATGTTGTTGCCTGGAATGACATATTTTTCACCGACATCAAGGATACAAACTTCAACTATAGCCTAAATGTTTTGGTTATCATCACATCCACTGAAGGAGATGGATTCCCCACCATTTATCCCTGATGAAGTGAGCTCTTCTGAAGAAAATACACAAGATATTCTTGGATGGAGTGTAGGAAAATTATACCAAGGAGGACTTACAAAAATTTCATCCATATGAAGAAGTGAGATAATGATATTCATAATCCAAATATTTTGAGGAGGACTCTCAATTACCTCCAAATGCTCTTGCATATTTCAAGAATCATGATGCTACTTGTTTATTTTTTAAAAATCTCTCCATAGATCCAAGTGCAAGGACAATAACTTGTATGCCATAGTGCATGTGAATTAAATCAACATCTTGCATCGTATTCCATGTTGTAATTGTAGATTGAATAGACTGCATATTCACAAGTTCTAAAGCATCTTGAAACTTTATGTCTCGAACAACATCAAATAATATTGTTAGAGTAGTTTGTACAGTAAGGCGCGCAAGGAAAAAATTGCAACAAAGGGATCTAATGGGCCTCCATCAACATTTGCACTAAGTATCTTCCCCTTTTTGAGAAACCTCCATGATTTCATGATTGTAAGAATGAAATTGGGATATGATTCTTGATTGTCGGAGTGTTGACCAAATATAATGCAATCAAGATCCATTTCTCATGGATCTAACAAACAAAACACAAAATAGATTACAGATTTCAAAACTCATCCTCAACTAAATTTCTGGGAGATATCAGTTTGGAAAATTGATCCTATCCCCTAGATATTGCACGATTTGAGGAAATAAGCTACATGGAAACCAATTTGGCCCTTCCTCCACAAAAATTGTCTGTCAGTTTGGAAGTGAAATCTTGGGAAATAACAATTTGTAAAATCCACCATCTTGCTAGATCCCTCAAAATGTTGGCGAACCACTCTCCAAAAACCCAAATGGGCACTTCCTCCAAAAAACCCAGGTGGACAATTTGCAAGATTCTCCTTCATTTGTGCGCAACTTCTCCCACAAAATTGTCTCTCCAAAATAAAAATGCTTTCTTTCAACTGTTAATCAATTTTCCAACTGTGATCGTACCTCTATTGTTGCAATGAAAATGTTACATATCATCATCTATAATGAAAATTTTGTAGCAAGGTGATCATTCTTCTGCCTCTGTAATGAAAATTATGCAGCAATGTGATCATGCCTATGCCTCTGTAATGAAGGAGATATGAATAGAAAAAACTAAATGATAGCTTGGATGAGTCAATGGTTAATCTTGTAGAGGAAAGGATTTTCATTCTAGAGTAGTTGAAGAGATTGGAAGAGAGGCTTCACACATTAGAAGATGATGAATAATGTTTATACTTATTGTTTTCTTGTAGGAATAGAGATGGTGACACCCAACTTCAGGACCTTCTTATTGCTAGGATTACGTTGTTGAGCTAACAATTACATGCAACATTTATTTAAAATGTTATTAAATACCCTACCCTACTTGAGAAAAAGGAGAGTCTCTTCTCAAGTATAGGAGTACTTCTAGTGAAACAATGTGCACAACAAGATTAATAATATACTCATATCGAAGTATGTAAAATGTACCTTTATGGTTGTTTGGATACGAGAGGTCAACTAATCTAATTGTTTTGATGTCAAGAAGTGTTGAAGGAGGAAGTGGTGCTCTAGCCTGATGATTGTCTGAATCCATTCTTCAATGTAGCTCATACTCATTTGGTTCTCTTCTTCATCAGTACTATTGGCTTGCAATTCCTCCTTTATCATAACCTGTAAATATTTGAATATTTGGCTCTTGCACAAAGCATCTAGGTACAATCTCACAAGAAACTTTACAATATCAGGTTCAAATTCCTACTCTCCATTGATTGCTATTTATGGATATTTGATCTCCTCTGCAAATTTATAAGGAGAATCAGGGAAAGCCTCTAGATATTCTTGTTTCTCATGGGACTTTTGATCTTCTATTTCCTGGAATGCAGGCATGTTCCTAATGGCTGTCAAGATTTTCTCCTCCTGATATGCATAAATGTTTCCTGTTGCTATGAGGACTTGAGATATTTCTTGGAGTATCATCTTCCTTTACTCAACAACTCTTGAGCATCTTTGAAAATTCTCTGCTGGCTGATAATCTTGTCTTGCACATGGATTAGTGCAAAGGGGTATTTTTGAACAAGAGAAATTACAACTTCTACAGAAATCAAATTTGAAATCAAAGCATGTATTCAAACAACTCATACTACTAAGACTATGTTGTCACCAAGTTGACTATTGACATGAGTATCCTTATTTTCCATGTATCAAAATGAAAGGACTAAAAATCAAATTATCAATACCTATTTCCTTTAGCATCTCCCCGACAACGATGCCAAGATGTCATTCGGTTCTATTGATCAAACTCTACTACATTAAATTCATCAATCCGGTATCCATAGACTTGTGAGATGCCGAGAAAATATATGAAAGAGTAGGAAACTAACTCTAATATAAGAAAGATGAATAAAAAATTCTTTGCTTGACAAGACACTTCCAAGAATCAGAGTCAAGGATACAAGTTCTCTGTTACAATGATAATTTAGCTACTTCATGACTCAACTAATTCTTGTAGCTTGATCAAACTCGAAATAAAAATTACTCAAATGAATGAATTGATGCACACCATACTCCGTCGATCACACTTGCAGAAATGTAATTACATAATGGAAAGGATACATAATTCAATTGAGGTCAATGGACTTATTCTACAACTATTAACCACATTCATTTGGTTGACAAGCAAGAGAATCAACTAGTTTTGAGATTACTAAAGAAACTCAGTCTTCAATGCCTAACTCCGTAGGGAAACCATGCTTGCATAAATGAAAGAGAATAAATAAATTAACACAAAATAAAATGAACAACTACTGAAATGACATGAAAAGGAAACTATTTGGGTAGCGTATGCTAGAGAGAGGGGGCCTTGCCTCTCTTTTCATATATTTCCAAGAACGACTACAATAAAGAACTCTTGATGTTGAACAACAAGATCTTTATTCCAACGTCAAAATTATTACAATGATCTTTCTCTTCAATATGGAACTCTCTGCTGCCTTCAACTCTCTAACTCCTTCACTGCTGAAATATTGAACTGAATGATATCATCTCATATTTATACATATAGGAAGAGGAGTTACAACAAGATGAGATCAAATCCTAAACAAGTGGAACTCATAACCAACAAATCCTAGATCCTAAACATGTGGATCTCCTCCACCAAATATTGGATTTGATCTAGCAATAATTTGAATAGGATAATACAACACATTTCATTAGATCCATGTGTCAAAATTCATGGGTATGAGCCACAACTTGGTAAAACCGCTTAGCTACAAAATTGTAGGCTAGTTAGACTAGTTTTGGAAATCTCAACCATACACCCCTTGTTTTGTAGTTTTTGTAGAGTTTCCATTTGAGTCACCTAATGACCCTCTTCTGCACAAAACCCATATCTTATATTTTCAAGATTCCTCTTCATTTGTTCAAAAATGACATGGAAATTTTGACAATCAAAATTGTCAATGAGCTGCAGAATTGCCAATAGTTGCAGAATTGCCAACAACTGCAGAATCTCATAAGTTAGGAAATCACAATATCTACCCTAAGTAATCATCAAAACATGGTAAATAAACCACTTTAGTGTAAGCATGCCATGTGAAGCTCATACATGGTATAAATGGTCAAATCGTCAAATGTGAGTGATAAAAGGAATGATAATGAAAGGGTAAAGTAAATGAAATATGACTAAATAACATCATAAAATATGTCATTTCTAAGCTCCAACATTGCCTAAGTTACAAAAGGAGATATTATGACTCTGTTGTAACTATCATTTTCATTTATGCTTCCTCTACTTATTATCAACTTCTTCATGCCCAGAAAATGGATCTACATCCCTCCGTATGCATATCTTCCCACTCTCGCTTGCATAGTCTCACCAAAAGCAATGCAGATTTTTTATTTAACTCGAGTCCACTCTATGCAAATTTCTTATATTATGATTTAAGTTGGAGTTAATAGTTGAATTTCATCTATTTAGTAGTTGAAATACATAAGTTTATTTATTGAATTGAATTGCATCTGATATAACTTTCTTTATTTAGGTTGAAACTAGAAGATACTTTAACATCATTTTCAAAAATTTGACCGTGGCTTATCCAATGTCTCACCTAAAATAGATTTTGGAGAGTTTTAAATTGTTGAAAGCATCACATTGGCATAATAATGCTCAAGGATGTCAATTCCTCTACCAATTGTTCATTTTCTACCCATATGGTATCAACACAAGTGAAAATTTCAAGTGCATAGAACCTCATGTCTTCTCTATTGAACTATGAGGTCTCTTGAGGTTCTTATCTAATTGGGACTATAGGCTTACTGAAATTAGAAACCTTACTAATGCTACCTATTTATTTATATCCATAAGACTATTTTCACTATTAGGAAGGGTCACTATCATCCATAATACTATCATTAAAGGAAGGGTCACTATCAACCATAAGACTATCTTTATAGTCTCAAGTATGACTATTATCCATAAGACTATCTTTGTAGTCTCAAGTACGACTATTAGCCATAAGACTATATTTGTAGTATTATGGCTGATAGTGACCAAGTAAATGCCTCAAAGAGAATGTGATGATATATTAGGATTATTTGGGGACCTAAGGGATATTCCATAATTAACAAGTATCATAGAATACACCATCCTTAATTGAAAAATACCCCATTCTTCAATAGGGAGTTAAATTATTAGTCAGCGATGACCTTGAGAAGATTAACAAGTTCATTCATTTGTATGATGAATTGAAATTCTTTGAAGTTGTAATAGTTAGATATTGTAACTGGTGTACATGATTATCCAATAGGGGGATTAATTTTGGGTAATCATTATAATACAAAGAATTATGACATTATTGTAGCTGCTATATGAATGTTGAATGATTCCTAAAAAGACTTTGTATGTAGATTTCCACCTTCATTTGTAATATAGAATAGATACACTAGTGTCAAAGTATTATAATTCATTAGTAAAATATGCAAGTGAAAAAATAGAGTCAACAACATGCCACATCTATCTGGTGTCGAACAATGAAGATGAAAAGAAGATCCTTGCAAGGTAGAATCCACAACAAGAACTTGTAGTTCTGTTGAGAAATTGCATAGGCAACATGAACATTCCCATAACCCAATATTACATAATTTATAATATTTGCAATCTTAAGTTTCAGAATATGGGAGAGAAATTCAACCTATCTTTCTGAAATAACTAATCCTATAGCCTTGCATTGTGCAACTGAAATTCTCACAAGTAGACATCGTGGAGATGGAAAAACCACAAAAGTGCATTGCAGAACACAACACCCTGAACTTTAGGATACAACACCCTACAATAGGGAGTTGAATAATCATAAGCCACAAATAGGTATTGAATAATACAACACCCTTCAATAGGGAGTTTCATTACCAATCAGTGATGACACTGAGAACCTTGCAAAGAAGATTAACCAATCGTTCATTATGGATGATGGATGGATATTATTTGCAGTTGTAACTAATGTACATAGATGGGAGGATCAATTTCAGTAGTGTCTGGAACTTAAATTGTGTTTAGGATGGAAAGTGCATTGTACCTTTGTACAATCACTCTAATATAAAGAAGTATGATATTGTTATAACTGCTATATATGTTGATCCAATGATTCTTTAAAAGAGTTTCCATTGTGGCTTGTACAATGACTCTAATCTAAAGAAGTGTGATATTATTATAATTTCTATATGTTTGTCTATAGATTTCCACATTCTGCATTTGTGAACATAGCACAATGGATACACTAGTGTCAAATTATTAGTATGCATTAGTAAAATATGCAAGCAAAATAGAGAGGCAACACTTGTTACGAAATAATTCCCCTACGGATAGGTGAACTTTCCCTTCGATTAATGACCCCTATACCAAGACAGAAAAGCACAAGTGGACACTGACATCCCTTTGAATTTAGTTTAACTAATCAGAAAGAGAGAGAGGGAGAAAAGGTGTGATGCACCTAGTTTCGAAGTTTGTCCTCAATGCTTCCAATCTGAGCTTGATATCCAAACTCCTTAGACAACTTGATATCTGCAATGAAATAGACAAAAAATAGAAACAAAGAAATCCTACTCTACGATATTAGATCAAACAAATTCATCTACAAATATTGAAGGAACAATAGACAAGAACATGCAAGAATACACAAGCTTGAAGGGAATAGGCGAAGTATACTAAAATGAGAAACCAAAGAGAATACTTACAAACATGGATGATGATGCAATGCTCCTCCAAGCTCCCCTCGTCCATCCCTTGTACAATGCTACCAAGATCATAAGTTTGATATCTAAAATCATTCTCATTTCTCTAGAATCAAAGGTTTGATACCTTTAGTATTCTTTCTATTCTCCATGGAAATCCCTCATTATATAGGATTTGGAGGCTTGACCACCATGGATAATATCACTCATTATATCCACTAAAATGGGATCTCCAATATTTTTAGGGAGAAAATATCTCTCAAGGATTTTAGGTTGAAAATATCTCTCAAGGATTTTAAGGAGGAAATATCTTTCAAGATCCACCAAATTAGGATTTTGGTTTGAGAAAATATCTCAACCATCCATGAGATTCTCAACCTCTCCTTGAGATTAGGAAACTAAATGTGAGGTGGATTCTCACACTAAATTAATTTCCTTTTTATGAATATTAATAAAGAATTCATGTGCACATAGTATTTTGACCTTCATATAATATATTTCTCCTCCACATTGACTAGGGATTGTGTCAAATGTTCTTTCATGGTGTCAGTGTATGTGACACTTTTATGACACTTGTGACACTTAGGGTGAGGTAATTAAGTGTGGAAATTTGATGTGTAACACAATTACCCCTAAAGTCCAAGGTCAGAAGAGAAACTGATGGCCGAAACACTTTACAATTTTTCAATGCAAGGGCATGGAGTTGGAGAACCTGGAAGAATTTGAAAACAACTATCAAACAATATTAATATATGTTCTATTTCTGAGGTAGGCATACCTATGCTCGGAATAAGAGATGACTCAAAGCATGATCGTCTACCAATACACTATGGATCCATGAAAAATATTGACTAAGGATATGGCCACCAAAGATAAAATATGGATCCATACATGCATGACATGAACTGATCGTAGCCAAGAAAAATATACAGTGGAGCTACGAGATGATAAAACATAGACACAGACCAATACAATGTGGATCTATGTGACAATATATATATCAACATGCTCAAATGATCTCCTTTGCAGCCTAGGCAAAGTGGATAACAAAGTAAATGCCCAACCCAAGGTCTTCGTCCCAATCCCGATGTGGTACGAATCTAGCCATGTGAATAGATGATTTGATGTTGAACATGGTAGAAACCACTTGATTACTGATCATTGAGGTAAACCGTTAACAAGTGTGAGGGAAATAACCAATGATGCCAATGACTCCCAACGTACCCTATTACATTCCAGCGAATGTGAATAAATGAGTTGAGGTCGAACATTCATGGAATCATCCGATCAAAGGTCAGTGACGTAAATCTACTGTCAAAAGTGAGGAGGCTTGCCATTGAGGTATGCAAGTCCCATGGTACTAACTGGTTTCTAAGTCTAATTCACGAATGATGTGTTGAATTCGACATGAAAAGACTCATCGAAGGAGGGCCTTGATGTATCCCCCATCATCGACATGAAATTGACATAGGAAAGTGATGTAAGATGGTGAATTGAATGAGTATGGACTGACAAAGGAAATGGAAATTGGAAATACTACAGATGGATGGTTTGAAGTGAAACTTCCCTTGAACATGATGAGGCACGAGAACTAACCTGGCAACATTGACTCGACGAATACCAAAAATGTAATGTGATGACAATAAGAGAACTCTTTGATTGGACGAAAAAGTATGGTGACACATGGAATTGGTATGACTCAGAGACAAGTGGATCACCCAACTATAAGATGAGACAAAAATAGGTGCCATGTTCAAGGGAAACAATAGCTTCCATAAGGGATTCCCAAAAACTTGACCCAATTCCTTCAATGCCACCCCCACCCAGATAGTGAGTACCTATTTTTCATTTAACGAGCTCGAGGAGGGTAACACATGCTCGATATAACTCACCTTCGGTAAGTTCCTCTTCCTTTATTTAATGAACTGGAAGAAGTAAGGGTTAGTTCCCATATGGGTCCTTCAATGTGTAGTTTAGCGAGTCCAGAGAAGGAAAACTCGGTGGTTTTTCATGTTTAGAGAATTCAAAAAGAACTTAAAGGAGAATCCATGGTTGTCCTTTTTCATGATTTTAGTCTCCAAGGTCCGAAAAGTATAAAACGATATGACGGAGAACTCTTCTAATCATGCTTGATTAGAGTGTTCATTTTTCGTAATTAGTCTCACGAGGCTGAAAAATAGATAAACTGTCACACAAAAGATGCCCTTTCAAACCTTTTAACGAGTGTGAAAGGAAGTAATATCACTCGATAATATTTTCATGTTTAGAGAGTCTCAAAAGAGCTTAAAGGAGACTCCAAGGGGTTCCTTTTTCGTATAACCTTTACGAGTCTGAAAAAGTGATAAAAGTATACTCAGTCACATTCTCATGTATTTATGAGTACGAGAAAGAACAAAGACTAAGCTTGATAGATTATTCTCATGTATTTACGGGCACAAGAAAGAACAAAGACTAATATCATTCTAGAAAAATACTACTACGTTATGATGGGAATGACCTTCAAACGAGGATCACTCCTAGCAGCATGTCTCTCTAGAGGTATTTTCCCCCGAGCTTCTTTGGCAGAAGTTGGTGTTTTTTCTCCAGCATGATGTCCAAAGGATGTATACTTTCCCCCCAACTGTCATTTCCTCTACCGACTCTTCTTCTTTCGTCGTTTAGGTTTTCGGTTACTAATGGAAACATTTTCACTAGGTGGAGGAAAAGAAGGTTCAAGTACTCGGTCCAGAGTGAGAATCGATTGTAATGGAGGCGGTCTATTTCATTTTTTAATGAGCTTGACAAAGATAACGAAATATGCTCATCAAGACCATGTTTAAGGTGGAAACCTACGTGGTTGGAGGAGTACAAAGAGGAAAAATCCCCATAAGAGAGTAATCCTTGAGAATACCTACACCTACACTCTCAAAATTATTTTGTTCTAGAAAAGGGACATTATTCGCTATGACATTGTTGAGATTTGGATTTTTATACTCAAGTTGGTGAACAGTGATAAGCTTTCCTTGATGGGGAAATCATAAGATACGAAACACCGAAGATGCAATGATGGTCATTGCATAGAACCAACTACGACCAAGTGAAAAATTATAATCCAGGGGCGTGTCGACTACTTTAATATCAATCGAATCAGTCTTACCCTTCAAATTCATAGTGAAAGATTGCAAGATTCTGTGAGGTTGGAAACCATGTCCATCAAACGCTTTCAGGGTGGTAGGGAATGAGGTAAGTGTAGGAGAACTAAGGGCTCTCCAACAAGGAAAACACATGACACAATTCGAGGCTCCCTTATCTAAAACAATACGATGGATGTTCTTTCCACCAACCAAAAATTGAATTTGGAATGCTAAGTGGTGGGAGACTTTCTCCTTAAAATAATCTAGGTTAAACATAATCAGGTTCGACTCCTCAGGATCCATGGATCCAATGGATGATAATAGGGTTATATGTTGATTTGGATAGTGCTGTAGAAATTCGAGGGTTGACATAGCACAAGGTGCTTGCACCAATTCTTCAACTATGTTGTAGTTTTGTTCAGCGTGAGCATTTGGATTAAAAGTCTCTTTTCGAATTATGCTCTTGGGAGGGTGCAATGCTCCGTCAGAAATCAACTTCTCAATATGAAGAGGATTGGAAGATGGAGGAGGAGTGGATTTAGAAGGTTGGTCGACATCCTTCCCTTTAGTATTATCACCTAGAGGAGTGTCATAGGTATTTGCAAGAGTTGTGACATTAACCATATTAAAAATATAAACCTCAGAGGTTCTTTTAGAAGCATCCCCGTGGTGGGAATGACCTGGGTCGCCTGCTTATGGAGGGACATGGTTTTTTGCAACAAAATCTTACTGCTGAACTGGTAAGGAGAAACCCTTCAGTTATTTAGCGACAACCTCATGATGAGGGAAGTCTTTAGTATAGTGATCTTCTTCACAAATCATACAAGGAGATTTACGTTTCCTTGTCATTTGAGTATCAACAAACTTAGGATTATCCTTCTCGTTAGAAGGTTTCTTGGATTTTCCCCTGTTTTTCTTCTTACCTCCTAGTTGTGGAGATGAAGTGGATTGGACTGCAGTCACCTCAGAGGTTTGAGCAGGAGTGGAAGTAGTTTTTGTGTTTGGAACAAAACTAGATTCTGGAGTAGGTTTTGATGGATCATTCGACAGATGAGGAACATTAGGGATCAGATCGTAAAGTGTGCCAGATTGGGAGTAAACCAAGTTCAAATATTGTGCATGACTGATATCCTGTTCCTTAGTAACTACATTTCCCATAGAAACATCGTTGGCGATGGGAGGCAAGAGAGAATTTGTAAACCAATTCACGAGGAGTTAGTCCGAAATTGGAGCTTTAATCAACCATCTCCGTTGTCTCCACTCATGAATATGATCAGAGATGTGTGATCCAGATTATTTTTGGCACAAAATGAGATCGGAGATATAATAAAGAAATGCACAGAGATATCACAGATGTTCAATAATATAACAGAAATGTATCAAAGATGCAACCATAAACATTGATATACAGTAATACATGATTTCTATTAATGAAATAAATGTACAGAGACTGTAAAAATACAGAGTGAAAGACTCGCTAGAATGGT
>CBVK0100135515.1:0-14336 GCA_900067695.1 Picea abies
TCCCTCCACAAGTGGAATCGGTTGGATCTGAATCCAACTATATATATGTGTATTGTGTTGTGCTTCAGAGAAATAATACAATCTATTGTTTGTGTGTTATTTCTGTGCAATGGTTGCTCTTTCAATTTCTAATTATGAGACAACTCTACATACCATTTGGTTGGATAATATTTTATGGTTTGCAATCTCATCCTCGTCTTCCATATACCCTATGTTTGGATTAATAGGTGCACTTCTTTACTTATTATGTTTTGCATATTATCTCGTCTCAATTTTATATGAGGGTGTTTCTCACAAATAGGTGTTATGGACTCAATCTAGTAATCTTGAATAGGTTAATTAAAAGGAATGAAGGTTGGGAAGAGTAATGATCTCAGAATTTGTATTCGTGGGAGGTAGTTGAGGTCGCATAGAAGTGTCCTAGAGACCATAGATGTGAAAGATAAATACCCAGGAATACCCATATTAATGGAGGAATCATGTACCCATCCAATGAACATGTTCTTCAAGGCACACATGTGGGTTGGAAGCACTCTTCACCAGCATCAACAACATATCTTTGAAGTTGGACTTTTGTGGCAACATTTTACCATGTGGACTTTTAGCAAAATCAAGCCATATTTATTCATTTATTTTGTTAATGACTGTTTTTCTCTTGTTTCAAGGAACATTGATTTGGTTTACAGTAGATGCAACGTGGAACTCATAGGCCTCATCTCACCAACCATTCATGAAGGCAATCACCATTATAAGCTTATATCTTTAAATTTTTCCTTAAACAAAAACAAATCTTCCTAATTCCGAATGACAAATTCAAGCAAAATGAATATTTGACTGGTCTGAATTTCAAGCAAAACATGGAATGTAATTGAATTTCCTTCTATATTCTATTTTCTTTGCTAATTCTAACTTCTCAAGGTCATTGGCACCTCGATAAGTAAAAACAAAGGTTTAAAACTCAATTTTGTATTGGTTGTGATTCAATTAAAAAAAATACAAATAAAATCATTCTCATTCATGCAAAACTAGGATTTTTTCTATGAAAATTCATGGCTAGTTATAACATTGTTTCTGTACTACCCCCAACTTTGGAAGAATGATTCATAAACCCCACAAATCACTATATAATTGTTTGAACATTGATTTTATCAGTCTTGACAATGAAACATAAAGGAATGGGGAGGAGGCCGTACTCCACAAGAGTGATGTGAACATTGATTTTATCATTCTGGACAAGGAAACAAAAAGGAACAAGGAAAATGACCAGAATGAGGACTGCATGAACAAGGAGAAGGCTATGGAGTGCCCATGGATGATAATAATTCTAGTGAGCGCATGCGCATACTCCACCAGAATGAGGACCAACCTACATGTAATGAGGAGTGTTGAGGTTCCTTAAAAGATATTGAAGTAGATCAGTGGAAACCATTATTTATAATCATGGTTTAGTGCATTGTATTAGATCAAATCCGATCAGAAGAAAATTATAGAAAAATTAGGAAATAATTGGCGGTGAAAGAAGGGACGTGTGGAGGAGTAGAAGTGGTGTTGAACCTATGGTGGTAAAACACATCAATATAGGCACGCAAATGTATCCATACACCGCATGAGGGTGCAATAAACAACACTCAAATCGTCTCACCTTTTTGGTTAAATTTGGTCTTAAATATGGTTGGAACTATGACAAAAGTCAGAGTTCCACATATGTGATGGAAACTTTTCCCTTGGAGGTTTTGGCCAATTTTAAAATGATCCTGATCGTCGATTTTTCAAAAAAATGACCAAAACGCGTGAAAATTTACTTCACTAGAAAAATGAGGCTCACTAGAAATAGGGTGATTTCAGTGTCCTCTATGAAAACCACCACGTGTTCAACACTGAATTAGAACTGAATTGGAAGTGCATGAGAAATACACAAATGACGACATAGGAGGAGATTTGCAAAATCAAGACATGGATTAAAGAGACTTGGAAAAAAATGAAGGAATTGATGACAAATGGATCATTTCAATGGCTTGGTGGATGAATCTATTGCAAACTTGTTCACAATATAAATGCCTTATGGTGCAATTATGATTATGTTTTTTTTTTTTTTTTTAAATGTGTTATAAATATATTATTTTTAATTTAAAAGTTAAGTTTTTAAAACAAAAATGAGTATGGTTTGTATTAAAAATTGGTTGCAATGGAATTGTCTAGCAAGATAATATAAAATACATAGACTATGTTTATCATAAATTATTCAATCATTTTCAGAAATTCAATATTACTACCCAGTGATTATATTAACCTTTTAACCAAAAAACTAGTATGTAAAACATTGCAGATATTGTTAGTATAACCAAAAAACAACTTTGCAAAACATTGTAGATACCTTGAATGCTTTTAAGAGAAGTCATGCCCACCAAGGGATTTCTTCTTCATACCAACCTTGGATGAGGGGATGTTTGATATACAATTTTTCTGTCTGGGTCTGATTTTGGTTGCAGTATGTCTTCCTCCATTTCTTTTACAAGTTTGTTCCAAAATGATCCAATCAAAATTTTGTGGGGTAGGGGCTACAAACCACTCAAACCCAACTACAAAACACCCATCTTTCTCGAGATTTACATAACACCCATGTTTCTCAAGATTCTCTTCTAACTCTTCATAATGTTGGTTATGGTTTTCTATGAATATTTCAAATCATCTTTCTTTTTTATGACTTGAGATTTTATTGAATGTCTATTCTCTCTTTCTTTCCCCCATCCTTCCCAATTATGAACATATATAGAGAGACAATATTGAATTTCACCTACATTTCTTTCTCACCTTCTTATCCCTCTTTGAATTTCCATGGGTTTTTTCCATCATTATCTAGGTTGAATCCTTCTTGCCATCTTCCAATCCTTGCCCATAGGTCGAGCTCCACTTATATTCCAAGGACAAGACAGATGCTATTTGATCTAAGATGTGTCGGCCCTCTCTCAACATAAATAAAAATATCATAGACAAGGAGAAGTCTCTAGGAAGAGATTAGAACCACATGTAGAGAGCCATCCCATCCTTCGTGCATTGATAAATGCTACCATTGATCTGTCTAGACGTGTGTAAGTCTTAGGTAATGAAGGGTTTTTTATGCTTTAAATCTACCACTTATCTCTAATGCTTGGATCCATCAAACTCACTTATTTATATTACTTGGATCCATCAGACTCTAGACTATGGATAGATTGGCATATGTGATGGAAGGTGAGATATATTTGGGTCCTCCCTATTTATGCTTACCATTCTAGTTGCTAGGTGAACTACTTCATTTGTTTTACTATTGGCTAAGTCATTGCATGATCTCAGAATGTGAAAATACTCAATAGTCTCATAACTCTTTACTAAACTTTAGATCCTCTTAACTAGCCTTCTTAATTGCATGTCTTGAAAAGTCGATTGATCACACATGTGCCTACGTATCATTGTGGAATCCCCCACCACAATGAATTGCTTATTCCCTATTTTCTTGACTTTGGACAAACCTTGAAGTAATTTCATTTCCTCTACTTGGTTATTGGTGGCCTCACTTATTCCCCGTGCATAGCTTATTTCTTGTTTTCATTCAGGATTGAGAGTGAGCCATGTGATTGATTTTATTATTATTTTTTACTTGTGTATATTATTTTTTATTTATACATATCAATTTTTTTTTACATTAATGGGTAATATTTGTATTAGAAAAAAGGGATGTGGTCCTTGTAATACAAACTGGAAATAAGATGACTGCAAAACAATAGAAAAATGAAAAATTCATTGATCCAAAAAGTCCTATAGCTATATACCTAGCAACTATATTGATTATCCCAACAAGTATATTGCATTGCATCTACCCTACTAAAAAAACTAATCAAGCATTTAAACAACTAAATTTTTTAAAAAGTTGGTCCATGTAGGGTATCTTTGAGCACTTGGTTTTCCTTTGTTGTCCTCCTTGAAACACATGCCCATTTTTTATTGCGATGTAGGGAGAAGGATAGCTACCATGTCTTCTAGTTTCAAATTTGAAGTGTGTTGAGCCCTCCAATCAAATAAATAAATTCAACTTATAAGACACATTTCTCACTTATCGATCCTCACATATCTCGCTAATCAATCTTACATGGATGAGACAAGTAGAACATTTCCCAAAACCATGTGCCATATTCTAAACCCATTTCCCATACAAGTGTAAGGAGGTACCTTCATCATACTCTATGTGCTTCATATTTGGACACTTGTCATCTCCTCATAATTGCTTGGTACATTGATTTATCACTTTTTGAGACTTTTTTGGGTTTCTTCTTTTTTTGGGTTACATATCTTTGTTCTTGTACATATATGAGATTGGTGTTTTAAAGTTCCAAGGGTTAGTTCGATTGGTAAATTCTCTTTTGTGAAATTTCATAAAGGTCCTTGGATCAAATTTCATTGAGTCCCTTGGGGTTACCAATGGGTATTTTGGCTAGCATATACTACTATTCTCCACATGAAAAACCAAGGAACAGGGGAGAATTCTGTGAGGGGTTGGTAAGATACAAGATCCTCACTTGGAATTCTTAATACATGGGAGAGTGAGGGACTATATTTCCTTGGAAAAATAGATCGATATTTCACACTGGCTATGAGCAGGAGAATGAAGTCATTTTGGTTGCATGGGAGATTGAGGTTGTATGAAAGTGACATTGTTTCAAAATGTTGAACCCTTAATGAGATTCACCATGGGAAACTAGGTTGTTTCTAGTAGGGATTTAATCCCCGAGTTTACCAGACCTATCCAAAACTTGGAAACCTTATTAGAATGGTAGTGAAACTTGAGGATATCAAGCCAATTGTGTCTTGGGCATGAATATTTCCTCATGTTGTTGGTATGATGATGATGGAATATTCAAGTCAATATGAATGGTGACAATGTGGGATTTCTCGTGTTCCTATCTGAGCATTAATAATGGGTATTTGTAAATCTATATCGTTAAAAATGTTCTAGAGATTCTAGTATTTCCTCCTTGATTAGCTTGTTTATCTCAAGTATTGTAGTGTTATTATCTTGTGAGATCTTTGTGATAGATACCTTATGATAAGAAATAGAAAAAATGTTGAGACAATAAATTGGTGGAAAAGGCTTGAAGCCATCTCATGTATTTTATTCATTCCAATGATACAAAATTATAATACATAATTGAAACCATCTCAATTTCTCTCACATCGAAAACTCATCAAGAGATAAGAAAAGGATGAGGAAAAGTAGGATCTAGAACACACTCAAGATAAAAATTTTATCCCATAATGTGAAATATACAAAGGTGGTGTAGGATTTCATGATTATATAGGGTGTCATAGGCCAAAATTCCCCCTCTCAATCATAAGTTTGAACAATTATACCAACAAGGTAGGTGCATAAGTTGGTACATCTCCAAGTATTCATGTTGAAGCTCCTAAGTTGAGACTCAATGAAGAACTGCCTAAAAAACCACCAAATTTGGAGGATGAAAACTCATAGAATCTAGAAAATCGCATTGTGAAACATGTGAGCTAGAATTCCTATAATTTGTTCACTGATGTGAACTCCAATATGATGAGAGAAAAACCAAGAGAAGTGAATCAAATATAATTTTGACACATCCTTAAAAATGACTGACAACTTAATCAAATGCCAAGCTGCAATGCAAAAGGATCCAACTATCCTCTGTTAGGTCGAATGACCATCTAGGTGAATTTTTTTTTCACAATATTGCTTTCAAAATTAGCATCCCAATCCTATATCCTATGTATGATTCAACTGCAATACGTTGAACCATAATTCTAACTAAGTCTTCCATCTATAGATTGTTGATGCCCATATAGTGATTTGTTTTCCCATTTGTTGATTTTTTTGTTGCCCATCTGGTGATTTGTTTGCCCATTTGGATATTTTGTTTTGTTTCTCATCTGGAAATTTGTTTGTCTGTCTCACAATTTGTTTTGTTTCCCATCTAGCAATTTGTTTGTTGTTTTTGTTGTCGAAAATTTAAGTCTGAAAACCATCATCAGTTCCCCCCTTTTTTATTTAAAAGGAGAGACAACAGGTGGTTTTTGGTTGACCATGAACCATCTTCATTGGATTTGTGCACTCCCCCCTATAAGGTGCACAAGAGTGAAGACCTTCTGTTGCAAGATGTGTCTTTACTCGAGATTGAATTCTTTTGTGAAATTGAAATAATCGCTTGGTTGTTGATGTCCATTTCCATGCAAGGATCGCTCCACCCATAATGAATCTTTAATCTTGTAATTTTGTTTCATTTGGATAAATTTTCCATTGAATGTTTTTTCTTGCCGCAATGTCGACAAGGATGGAGATCAAAACATTGATCGTCCATATGACCAAATCGTTTGCAATGTTGGCATTTCACATTCTGATGCTGAACTTGAATAGGCAAAGCTAAAACTTCTTCAAGGAATCTTGCACCGATGAAGTGGATTCGTCTGGAATAATGTGAAGTATGGAAAGTTACTTCCTTATCATATCTGATACCTATTATGTTCTTGTTGTTCTTGATTTCTTCCCAAGTTCTGATGATTGGCTTGTAAAGATAAAGATGAACTTGTTCATACACAACCTTGTCCTCATCTGCACTTGTATCTGAATTTGGCTCGATGATTTTCTCCTGCATTGATTGATGACTTGAATCACCATCATCATCATAAAAAAGAGGATTTTTCTTAACAAGGACTAGTTCAGAATGTTAAAGATTCTTTTGTTAGAGTTCATCATGAAGAAATTGAGTATGAGTTTGAAAAAGTCTAACTTTAGCTTGTGTCACTTGCAAACATGTTAGCATAGATTGAAGAGTTTCTTTGTTGAATATGATTCTGTTGTCTTCAACAATGATTATCAGAGTATTTAGTAACTCTAACAATTTGATGCTTCACTCCATTTGAAAAAATGAATATGCCTCCTTATGCAGGTAGGTCCATATTACAATTGATTTGACAACGAAAAAATGCTTCTTACTACTATGACATGTGTACAATTTAATGACTCAAGCATTCATTGTAGACTCATAAATGCAATGACTCGATCAATTTTTGGGTGTAGAGTTCAATCGAGGAGACACTTGAAAATTACAATTCAATTCAACTTAAATTTGATACTTACAAAAAAATATATATATTGCAAGTAGCAAATGATCTTCAAATTTGTATACTTAACAATGTTTCATTAGCTTGATTTGCCCACTCCTTTCAAGGATTGATACAAAATTGTTATTGAATGTTTATGTGATTGAAAATCTGATATCTTTGCATTTTCTTGATCACATGTGTTTGATTGACATTGTATATGCTTGAATTTCATTGCATAGGTTTAATAATTATTAGATATTTTGTGCATGTAATATGAAACAATGTCTAGGCATTCTGTATACGAATCTTATTTGTTCTTTCGATATGGATACACACACTTTGCAACTCAATGACGTGATCTGCATGCGTTGGCTCTTTTACATCTGCTCTTCATATATTTGTTTGTTGATTGGCCGTGTTGCATTGGGATATCTCCAATCCCTCGGGCTGAAAACGCATGGATGTTTATTGTTGTGATCCATGGAAGCCAGTGGTTCTTCAACCTGTGCGACTACTCCGTTTTCTAGTTTGAATGTCGTGACCGCATTTTTTTTTTTTTTTAGCAATTAGGAGACGCAGAGGGTTTTGGATAACGTTTCATTTGGAAACCATGAGTGGCATGGACGAAGAAGCTTCTATGGGACCTCTAGATGCCTATCGACCCTCTGCCAGGCACGCTGGAGCCCATCTGGAGACCACCACGATTTGCGTTTCGTTTCTGTGTGCAAAATGACTTAGATCACAAAAGGAATTAGATCACAGTCATGCTCTTGCAAGATATTTCTCTGTAGCATGCTATCTGGCTGTATCTCCATATGTGGATGTGTTGGCCTTTCTTTGCTTGATTTAGGGTTCAAGGCATGTTCAATTTAATGTTCAAGGCATGCTGATTTAGGGTTCAAGGCATGTTCAATTTAGATGGGGTACATGCGTTCAATTCTAGTAGCTGAACTACTACATATCATGTAATTCAGGGTTCTTTCTGAAAACGTCGTTGAAACTCATCTATATCTCAATCATTGTATGCTCTCCTCCGCTGCCAATAGAAATCACTCTCTATTATGTCCACTGAATTCAAAGGTCGCACAACGCTGGATTGAATGTCGTTAAACGGAGAGAAAAGATGTCAGTCAGGCGCATGCATTTCTCATTCACTGAGTGCAAGGGAGGACCCCTTCCTCATCGATCGAGTTTTATTGGAACAAAGTTGAGGCCACAACTAGGAAAATTTTCTCGCTTTAGTTATCTGTTTCCACTCGTTTCCATACACTGTAAGTTTTAAACTTGTGAAGTAAAGTAATGCATATAGATTCTTAAGAAAAACTTAATTTAATCAATGACTTGTACACAGAGTACATAGAGATTTTATACCGGAAACCTTCAACCCGGAAAACCTTTCTTATATTTTATTATCTCGAATTTCACCATTCACCATACAATATATACAATGTTTTCAGGTATTCCGTAGATACCAAAACCCTAATCCCTTAATCTGGGATTAATTTAGAAAACCGCTAAAAATAACAAAATTCACTAAAATAACAGTTGTAGAATTTGACATGCCCACACACACACACATGCAAAGAATATAACACATACCCAACAATAAAACCAAAGAGAATTTGCAAAAGAGAGAGATATCAAAAATTCCCAAGAGGGCGCAAATTTCATCCAACTAGTCTTCTCACAATGGGAGACGTATATGAAAATGAGATACAAATGATATCTATTTATAGAAAATGTTCTAAACATAGTTTTTCCCCATAATTTAGGGTAAACCACAATATAAGGGTTCAACAACCCTAATCTTTCCCCTTTACATAAAATAATACTTTTTTAATTCATAATTTGCACATGAGTAAAACCCTAAGTAAGACATCACCCTTCTAGGGTGACATTTTGGCACTTTTGCAAGTATTTGGAGTAGGAGATGGGTGAGCTAGGCCTGCAAAGGCCATGTGTATTTGATACAATCCTCTTCTCCATGATACATGGCTTGATTCCTTCAAAATGTGCCAAATTTCCTCATCAACCACCAAACCCTAGCCCTACTATGACGTTAATCCCTCAATGGTGACGTTTTGGCCTTCTTGGGAAAAACAATTATGTGGTAGGGGATAGGTTAGGTCCTCCATGATGACCTCTAAGCCTCCAAAGGCATGTGTTTGTCACATGACATGTGGGCCCTTGGAATCCAACATGTGGGCTTCAAGCCCCATGGAAGCCCGAGCTAGGATTGTTCTTCCAAAACTGTCCACTAGTTGGGTCGTGTAAAAACAAATGGATGTGCCCTCCAAGGATATCAATTCAAAGCATCATGATGAGTAAATAAAATCAATAAAATATCCATATAAGCATGTATATCCAAACTACCTCATCAAAATAAACCAATGCTCAAAGATTCTATGTAATTTTCCAAGTTTAGGTATGGGAGGATTGACAAAATGACCTATTGGGTGAATCATAGCTCAAGTTTAGGGGTGTTTCCCGAGGGGGCCTCCTTCTAAGTCATGTGGATTAGGTGTCATGGATGAGGGGAATAATTTTTGGCATGGGGTTCATGGAATAAAAGGGGTGCTAGTGTTGCATTTATGGGTGCCTTTGTAGAGGGTGTGATGCACCTACCTTTTCAATGCAACCTTTTTCCAAGTCCATTTATTGCCTTTATTTCTTTTAATATGTTTCCAGGTTGAAGCCAAGGTGGGGATTCTACCTATGAAATAAAAATTGTTCCCACCTTGACTCTACCCTAGTCACATGATGCTTTTCCAAGTTGGAAACATGTGTGGGGCTTCTACCTAAGTAATAAAAACAATTCCCACACATGCCCCTCTCTAGTTGGAGTTTGTTATTAGTTATTCTTTCACAGGTCCCATCAATTTTTATGAGAGATGTTTCATTGTCCTCGGGATCCCTAAGAAAGAATATACAAGGTTAATGGTTTGTATTTTATCTTTTTCCAACTACAAGCCTATGGGATTGCATCCCCTTATTCCCATGAAATGAGGGACAACCCCTTCTTGGTTCAGTACACCTAAAAATAAAAAAAAGTTAGGAGATGAGGGGATGAAGTGTGGAAAGTGACAAGTATGGTATAGAATGGAACGACGACTCATCAAGAGGACCTCCTAGTAGCATCGATATCCCTAAGGGTGACCCACTTACTAGGGTGCAATGTCAACCACCAAAGTGAAACAAGGAAAAGAGCATAATGTCCAAGCAAACACCACATAATCAAAAAAAGTAATAGATGAAACAAACTCAAATGCCTAAAATATTGAAATGACACTCACCATAATACTTGACAAACTCAAATGCCTAAAATATTGAAATGACACTCACCATAATACTTGAATTGTACCTCATGGAGCAAGACCCAATGTCTTCTAGAGGCCAACCGATGTGGTGGATACCATCGTGACGAACCTGGAGTTGTGGTGGTGAGGTAGGTCTCTGTCTATGCAAGTGGACACTATTGGTTAATATGTCCCTCGATACTCCATGTCTGCAACCTAAGGGCTTCAAGGCATCATCTCCTTAGTTATCCCTGGAAAATGGGGATAACATCTAGCTCCTACTTGGGGACATGTGTTCATCGTGGAGTGCATGAGAATCACAACATCTTCTGGAAAATTTGTTCCTACACTGAAACAAAACACTGTTAAATATAGGGTGGTTCTATCACCCTTCATCCATATACATCAAAGTCAAAAAATGAAACTAATATAGAAAATAAAATTTTGGCATTTTTTTTTTAATTTCTAAACTAAACATGAAATCAGTATGCAAGTAGAGAAAAATGAAATATGAAATGAATCTAAAATAACATGAGAAATCAAGATTCAAATGCAAGGAAATCAAGATGACCTACCTACTTGCCTGGGGCCTGGGCTTTGAAGAAGTCAAGTGATCTGAAAATAGGGCTGGAGAAGAGACCCATCCATTGACAATGACATCTTTATCCCATAAAAAGTTGTCAAATAATACTTCTCTTCCTTGGACTTGTTCTTGATGATGTAAGGGTCAATCCATGAGATGTCATCCTCCTGGTCATATTTAGGTTTTCCCTTCTTCTTGTCCCACATGAACGCAATATTTCCTTCATTGTAGTTGATGTAAGGTATGTTCTCAATGTATGGATAAGAAAGAGGCCCTACATTGACTACATTTTTTATGGCTTCTTCATGTTCTTTATCTTCTTTCTTCAATATTTGGATAGACCCTCACTCTTTCCCTTGTAACTTTTCAAGTTTCTCTTTGTATTCATCTATCCTTGGGAGAATCATGTCTATGAATTCTTCTTGCATGAAAGGTAAGTCTCGTGGATGGTACTCAATGGTGTCCAGATCCTCATCAAACTCATCCTTGCTTGTATAATCGGGGTCATTGGGATCCATCACATGCTTGGAAGCTCAATATTGACTATATAACACCTCAAAGGTGTCATCTCCCATGGGTATGTGTGCATGGGTGAGATCCATGCTGATAAAACCCTAAGAGCGACAGACCAACTTCTTGATAAGACCATCCCCAAAGAATTCAAGACATCAATCACTATTATATTCATAATGAGGTTGATATGAGAAAAATCAATCAAAAGGACCTCAACATTCTCACATAATCCTTTAAACTTGACCCCTTTAGAATCAATGTTGCATACATTTCCATAGGATTGGGTTGTCTTCAAACCAAGTTGTTCAATTACCTTCAATGACATGACATTCATTGAGGCCCCTGAATCTACCATAAATTTTTTCAATCGAAGGTATTTCATGCCCAATGAAAGATAGAAAGGAGGATTGGTGTCCTTTTCTGATCGAGATACATGGTGTTCAAAATGATTGGAGGATCCTCCATCTCAATCGGTACCTATAATAACTTCAAGAATTCCCTCCTTACTGAAGGGATTTTTCACATCTCTGTCATTGGGACCATCATATTCAACTTTCCAAACATGATTGCAACATCTATGTTCAATTCAATCTCATATGTGGGAGATGAATTAGGAAGCAACTCATGTAGTAGAGGTGGAGGTGGCGAGACCACCTTCTCTGTAGATGGAGCAGGAGCAATAGGTTCTGATAGAGGGGTTGAAGCTTTATTTCTTTTGGTGTATGTCAAACATTCCCTTTTCCTTAGTTCCTTCCTCTTATCATTTGTCAACTGATTCAAGGCTCAGAGTCTCCCCTCTCTTTCCCCTTGTCTTCTATTTTTGTCAATTTATTCCTATGTGACTTCTTCCTCTTGAAAGTTATATATCATATCCATGAAATTCATACTATAGGGAGAATCTTCATCTCATCAGGGACACACATATTCTCGGTGAGGTTCTTGGCACGAAGAATGCCACGATGTTTTTTTGTGTCAACCATTCCAACTCGTTTCAAAGTATCAAGGGACTTTGCCTCTTGTTGAGGCCTTGATTTCCAACCTATGGTATCTCTCTATTGTTTTGTAGACTGAGGTATGGGGGAAGATTGGTTTCTTTCCATAATGGTTAATCGACCCATGATTTGATTCTATGCTTGGACAAACTGAGTACTCATATGATCTATCTTTTGAGTCAAGAGGGAAATTGGATCAAGAGCATTGCTACTGGAAGCTTTAGTCTTTTCTTTTTCCTTGACACAAGGATATTGGAAAGGTTCAATCTTTGATTCAAGGATATTTTCTTCAATCTTTTCACTATAGTCTTTGGATTGTGCCAAAGTAGTGGGCTTCTTGTCCTTCAAAATAAAATGGAATTTGCCTCCAAATACATTAACATAGAGGAGATGAATGGATGCATCGGTAGGACACAAATCTGTCAGAATATGATGGTATAATCTATTGAACCTGGTGTCAAATTCACTCATTGTCTTGTCCTCCTTTTTATTTATCCGGTTGAACTGAGCTACAAGCATCCCATTGTATTTTTTCGTTGTCCATATGTTCTTGAATAATTTGGTAAAATCTTCATAATATGTTATGTGATTGTCAGGTAGCCCTATAAACCACCTCTCGGAATGTTTGGTCAAATATGAGGCTAGGAGCCTCATGGATACATCCTCATGTTCCACTTCTACATTTTCCATGTCTCGGCCTATGACATATATGTTGGTTGTGGAGCCTGATTATCTTCCTGTTTCATAGGTCTTTGTTTTCAATTGTGTTTATACCCCATGAAAGAATGTACACCCTGGAACACTGTACACCCCTCCACGCAGGGGGGTTGCATGGGGGATCATCCCCACGGCTGGGGGGTCTGGGGCAAAGTGATCCCCCAATGGGGATTTGGGGGATAACGTTCCCCAAACGAAAAAATTCCTTGTAAATGTATATTGTAATCTCACAGTAAATATGGATCATTCATTATAAGGTCACAAATCAGATGGTATAATTTATGTTAGAGTTTTTTCCCTAGAAGGTAACCCTCTTTTATGAGAGAATTCTATTGTGGATGTGTATCATTGCAAATATTGTGTTCTGGAAGAGGAGGTTGTGAGAGAAAGAAGAGGAAGTTACAATGGGTGTGATGTAGGTTGTATCAGGAAGTTACAATGGGTGTGATGTAGGTTGTATCCCTTCATTTGTTGGATAATAAAAAGGAAGTTCCTGGTAATTTCTTTGGTGGATGTAGCCCACACTGGGTGAACCACATATATCTATGTCTCTATTGTATTATGTATCTTCTGTTTTTTACTTCTGCATTTTTTTTCATTTAATTTCTCCATGATCTTTCTTTTCTAACAATATATATGATCATCTATAGTGGTGACATTATTTTCTGGAAACTTCGATAACCATTTGTGAGACCTTTTGACATTGTGTTGGGGTATCTAGGGATGGTGGACATGTTAAGGGGTTTGTAAAGGTCATTTTCCTAGTGGTGAGCCATTGTAGCAAGGGGAAGGGTACCATGGAAAATGGTTTGACAATGAGAGGCTTGAGGGGAGGCCTTCATCGATAAACCTTATAAGGTTTGAACCTCCCTAGGATAAAATTATTAAGGGAAGACAAATTCTAAGAATGTGGAGTCGCTAGATGAGCTTCAAGATGAAGAAATTGAGCATAAGAATATTAGGACAAGAAGAATGGTGGAAAAGGCATCAAGCCATAATTCTAAACATTGTATTCATCTTAATGATATAAATATATAATACAATAATGAAACCACCTCAATTGTTCTCAAATTGACACCTCATTAGGAGATAAGGTAGGAGGAGACAATATAGGAATCTAGAAACACACTT
>CBVK0100135516.1:0-14335 GCA_900067695.1 Picea abies
TTTAATACTAAAATAAATGATTTGGAAAATAATAAGGCTAATCCCATATTTAATTATGAAAATGGTATTAATGAATGATTTATGGAGTGGTAGAATATGGATAAATCTGATGAATGCTGAAAGGAAAAGAGGATGGAAATGTGACAATCATGAGACTCAAGAGGTATTTTCTTGGCACCATATCAAAACATTTTCTAAATTATCTAATGCTTCAAGAAAAGCATCACCATACATAGAGAAATCATCCATGTATACTTCCACACACTCATGGATCAAGTAAAAAAAGATCAATAAAAGAACTCTCTGAAAATTATTGAGGACATTACATAGTCCAAATGGTAACACTTAATAAGCATACGTCCCCCAAGGACATGTGAAAGTTTTCTTGTCCTGGTATTTGGGTGCAATTCTAATCTAGTTATACCCACTAAATCCATCGATAAAAGAGAAGTCCTTTTTTCCAGCTAGTGTGTGTAAGACACCTAGGTCATCAAACTTGAATTTATTTTCTTTATACTTTGATATGAATCATATGCACTGCATGGGTACCTCTATTTTCTCCCTTCGTGGCTATTTTGCATTTCTGATATCTATTAATTACATGAAGAAACACAAAATGTAAACATGCATTCATCAAGATTCATGCTAACTGTAACTAGGTATTAACATGCCATCCACAACAATAAACAAGAACCAGGAATAACATTAGCACATCATATATCAGAGATAATAATTAATATGCAGCAGAAATAAATACACAAGAGAGAAAAACATGACATAGAGAACTTATCTTAAACAATTTCAATCGTCAAATGGGCGCATATCAAGGACCTTCCACCCAACAATAAACATTGTTGTTCCAAATCTCAATAGTAGGTCACCCCTAATATAGGGCTATGAATCGACATGGATGGATTCCAGGATGACACTCAACTTCCACAAACTAGTTATCACTTAATCTTTCATAGGTTTCTTAGACACAAAAATGCAAAGTACACAAACCCTCTTCTCCTCATCCCACACCACCCAAAGACAATGGAACCCCTTCACTTCCAAATAGTCTCTCAAGTTGTCTGCTTCTTTTTAGGGATCCAGTGCATTTGGTCCAGAATCTCCATGCTCGGACTCTTAGGATTCAAAGTTGTGAATAATATTCAACACATTCCAATTCATCTCTAACATGCATGCATCAATTAATGGTTGAAATGCACCAACAAATAAAACAACCACGAACAATGGATCCTCTTCCAACAATTCATTTTCCTTCCTTTTCCCATCCAAGATCAGAATGAATGGGAATAATGAATGAGAAAAGAGTGAATGAAGAGTGAAAGAGTGAATGGAGAAGAACCCCCAACCATCTGACCATATGGTTTGATATAATAACATGAAATCAAGAACCATGTGGACTTTCCCCCAAGAATATCATGTAACCACTTCTCCTAAATAAAACAATTATGGGTAAATAAAATATAATTAAATAATTATCCTTTTAAGCCCCCCTCTCTCATGGAATCAGATCCCTCTATAATTATTGTCCTTATCTATATTGTAGACAACAATGTATTTTATTAGTAATAATGAGAAAATATTACATTTCCTAAGCACTCCAACCCCTTTTAATTATTTGGGCACTATGGCCTTTCATAAAACAATAAACAACATTATTTAATTTGGAGACTGAAAATTGGGGTATTTCATTCCCCTCCCCCATATTTTGTCACTATCCTTAGTGCATAAATAAAACCTAAATCATAATTTCAAAATTCTTCAAAGAGTTGCAGGTACTCTGCCCGCATGGCATTTGCATGATCCCAAGTAGCATCTTCAAGGTTGTAGCAGGTCCACTAAACTTTCACAAGTTATATAACTTGATTCCGAAGCACTTTGAATTTTTTTTCCAATTTGTGCATTGGCTAGACCTGAAAGTCTCCCTCTAGTTATACCTGAATCAAATGCTAATCAATAACATGGTTAGTATCATGTATATACTTTTCAGCAAAGAGACATGAAATACATTACACACATTCATGGAAATAGGAGATAAGATCGTGTATGTAACTGGCCCTATTCTATCGAATATTTGAAATGGACCACAAAATATGGCTGCTAGATTTGTAAAGTTTCCCAACTTCAATGAGCTCTTCTTTAGATTCACTTTCAAAATTACATGCTGTCCCACTTTAAAATCTCTAGCTATCATGTTCTTATATGCATAACTTTTCTATATTTCTTTTGTTTCCTTCAAATTCTTCTTAATTCTAACCATTTTGTCTTCCATGTCCTTGAGAAATTATGGCCCAAGTACAACTTTGTATGTTGGTTTATCCCAACTCACTGGAGTATTGCATTTTCTACCATACAAAGCTTCAAATGTGCTCATCTTCAAGGAATCTTGATACCCATTATTATAGACAAACTCAACCAAATGCAAGTATTCTTACCACTTAGATGGATTATCCATCACATACATTCTTAACATGTCTTTGACTACTTGGTTGACTCTCTCAGTATTCCCCTCTGATTGTGGATGGTATGGTATGTGCTAAAGTTCATATTTGTGCCAAATCCCTTGAAACATCCCCTCCAAAAATTTGAAATAAACTTTGTATCTCTGTTTGATATGATTTCCTTGGGTATTCCATGCAACCTATAAATATCACTCATGTAAATTTCTACAATATTAATTGTTGTATGTGTCATTTTTATAAGGACAAAATGAGCAACCTTTGTCAATGTATCCACAACTACCATTATTGAATCATGTTTCCTTGTTGTTATCGACAATTTAGTTATAAAATTAATGGTTACCACTTCCCATTTATTTTCAAAAAATTGTAATGGTTGTAGCAAACCCAATGGGTGTCTATGCTTATCTTTAACTCTTTGGCATTCCATGCATCTGGCAATAAAATCAGCAACATCCTTCCTCATCCTAGGCCAAAAGAATTGGCTTCTTACTGCTACAATTGTTTTCTAGTAACCATGATGTTTGGAATACAAAACATTATGCATTTCCTTTTATACCAAATCCATAATTTGTATGGAAATAGGAACATAAACTCTATTTTTTTCCATAAGAAATCCATCTTATTTAATATCATACCCTTTGAATTTTTCTTATACATTCTCTTGATGTAAACTCTCCTTTACTTGTAGGTAATGCTGATCTATATCAACAACATTTAAAATTATTCTTTTTAAATTTGAATGATGCATACTAATGGTTGTAACATGCATGAAATGCAATCTCTTGTTCAGTGCATCAACAAGTTTGTTTTATTTCCCCTTGATATGATTGATTTCAAACTCATATTCACTTAAAAGTTCCAACAATCTTGCTTGTATGGCATTCAAAGTTGGTTATTTGAAAATATATTTTATACCATTGTGGTCTATTATTAATTAAAATTTATTCCCCATTAAATAATGCTTCCACGTATTAAATTCATGATCTATTCAAGCAAGCTCCAAATCATTTGTGGCATAGATCCTTTCATGTTATTTAATATTTATGGACTCGTAATTGATGACATATCCATTTTGAGTGAAGAATCCACCAAGTCCTTATTTTTATGAATCTGTACAAACCACAAAATTCTCATTTGAACTTGATTAAATTTGAATGGACAATAGAGCATGAATAAGACCTAATTTCCAAAAACTTCATGGGTGCTCACCATCTTCTAATGCCTTCAATCTTCTCCAGATCCATGGTTATGACTTGTTCTTAAATTGTGTGTCACAAGTAATGCATTTTATCTTTGTGAAAAGAGCACTTATTAAGCTTGGCATAAGATCGATGTTCCCTTAGTACGTTCAACACTAACTTCAAGTGATGTTCATGTTCCTCCTTGGACTTAGAATAAATAAGTATGTCATCCAAGCACACAATGACAAATGTATCTAGATAGTTTCTGAATATGTCATTCATTAAGCACATAAAGACAAGTGGTGCATTGGTCAGTACAAAAGGCACCACCATAAATTCATAATCTGCATACCTAGTTCTGAAGGTTGTATTACTATTGTCTTCTTTCTTGATTATTACCTAGTGGTATCTGGATCTTAAGTCTATCTTTGGAAATATATTTTCTTCTCTTATTTGATCAAAGAGGTCATCAATTATAGGAAAAGGGTATGTGTTATTCACAATGGATTTATTCAGTTGTCTAAAGTCAATACAGAACCTCAATGTTCCATCCTTTTTTTTGGAAAAGAGTATCGGTTCTCCCCAAAGTGAAACACTTGGGTTTATGTACCCTTTATTCATCAATTCCTCCAATTGAATTTGTAATTCTTTTAATTATGGTGTACTCATTACGTAATATGTCTTTGAAAATGGGGCATCTCCTAGTACAAAATCAATAGATAATTCTATGTCCCTCTTTGGTGTAAATTATTGTATTTCTTGGAATACATCTTCAAACTCTTGTAGTATTGTGAAATCCTCAAGTCTTGGCCCTTTTATACTTTTTGGTTCCTCCTCTTTAGTTTCATACAATTGAAATACATTCCTAAAACATCTCTTCAGTTGTAAGGATGAAATTTCCCTTGTAGAAATGGTCTTGGAATACCTTTCACAATGCTCTGTTTTCCTTCTTCATCGAGACATGTAAATATCTTGTCATGATAATCTAGGATAACATGATGATTTTACATACAATCCATTCCAATTAGGATATCACAATATCCTAATGGGATGTGATCCATATCAACAAGTGTACTTACTCCTTTCATATTTATTGGGAAAATTCTAACAACCTCATTGATCCTTCTTTTTGTTTTAGTGGCTAGCTAAACCAAACATGATTTCTCAATATTACTTTTCTCCAAATGTGATCTACCAACTATTTTAGGATCAATGTAACAATGTCTTGTTCCTAAATCAATTACTACAAAAACAATATGATTAATTATCTTACCTTCAACCTCAATCATATTGGATTGGTATTCTTCTTGTTGATATTTTAGGGCTGCATATATCATGCCCATGTATTCTTCTATTGTGGCCTCTTGGATGTCGTGCATGGTATTCATTTTGTCTTTTTTGTGAGGAAAATCCTTATACATGTGATGATCTTTGAATCCCCAACATTAGATTGGTGGTCTTCCTCTTTTTCCCAAGGAGTCCTCCTTCTTGGATTCATCCTTAGCAGGATGATATTGCTTATTTTTATATGGGTTGTTTTTGTTGAAAGGAGGTTTGAATCACTTCCTCCTCTGATCAGACCTTTCTTTCTTCTTATCCTTCCAAGATTTTTTCAAATATTCTCTTCCCTTTCCTTGTTCATAGAGATACTTAGCCTTCATAATGGTTTCAATCAAATTTCTAGATTCATCATATTGAATCTTCTCTTTATCGAAGGATGTCATTCCACTAAAAAATATTTGTATATTAACCTTCTCATCCTTGATAAACCACACATACATTAAAAATCCTAAGAACTTATTTTCATACCTTTTCATGGTCATGCTTCCCAATATGAGTTGAAAGAAATAATGAAATTTCTTGTGAGAAGTGATTTTAAAGGTACCCGTGTCGAAAATATCTCTTGAATTGTTTCCAAGTGATCCTATTTTCATTAATGTGTTCCATTTGTTTCATCTGATCCCACCACACAACAACTTTCTCATGCAAATGATATGTGGCAATTCTAGGTTCAAGATTAGGTGAATAGTTGTGCAATTGGAAGACTTATTGGTTCCTAGAAACAAGATTTCCACACAATATTATTTTTCTCTTTCACCTTCAATGGATGGTGGATTAAGATTCCTCAACTCTCCTTGTAAGTTGTCTAATTCATGTCTCCTTCTTTGGTCCCTAACACAAGATCTGTCTGGACTACTTATGAAGTATTTAGATGCATACAATTTCCTTATTAAGTGAGGAGGTAATTGTTTCCTATGATTCCTACAAGCACTTTTTGAATAACTATATCCTCTGTAGTTATCTATTATTTCGTGTTGTCTTCCTACTTCATCATGTCTTAAGATTGATCCCTTATTTGTTTTCTGTGTAACTGATTTAGGCTTTGCATCAGATGAGCATTTATTTGGATTTTTTCTTTCATCAACCTCTCATTGTCTTGTTTATAACTCTGCACTTCTATTTTTCAGGATCCTCACAGTCTCTATTAATGTTTCTTGTTCCCACCTACTTCGGTGCCCATTTGATTATGTTTTTGCATTACGAAAACTAATGTTTTGACCTTGGGTTTTTTTAATCATAATTGAATGCTCCTTCTACTTCTTCAATTTCTCATATATTCATTCTTATCTTCTTTATATCCCTTAATTATACCAAAAAAGAGTGTGCATGTGACAATCTCTGTTAACCAAAACAAAAACATAAGAATATATAATAATTTATGGAAAGTAATCTAAAAGAATATATATATATATATATATATATATCAAAAAAGAGTGTGCATGTGACAATCTATGTTAACCAAAATGAAAACATAAGAATATATAATAATTTATGGAAAGTACTCTAAAAGAATATATATATATATAATTTTTATTTTTCCTTAAGGACATGGTCATCTTATTCTGAAATGGCTGTGAATCTGTTTGCTCAAAGCAATTTTCTAGGTGTATTTTTAGATTCCTCTCTCCAAAAGCTTTCGAACATCTATTTTCTTGATTAATATAAAGCTCCGGGAAAATAGTTATGTCCTTATGAAATTTATTAGGTATTAATTCATTAATTTCAACTTTCTTATCACATGGCATCCATGTGGCTCTTGGTCACTTGTATCACCTGATGTGTCATTGAATCAGAAACTGACGTGGCACCTTCCACCTGCTCCATTGGTCCCCCAATCAATGTTTTGTATTAATTCAGATCCTTTCCTTGTCGTTAGAGTCTTCTTTGTCAAAGTGCATCCACTCTCACCTTCACTCCCCACTCCAAAAGGCCTATTCTTATGACATCCTCTGATATATCTAACGGTCCTTGGAGTTGGAAAACCAATGACTTTGATTGCTTCAAAGTATCCACTTTCATGATGGTTAACCACCTCCCTTAGATCCCATTCTATAGGATACAAATGGGACATGTGAGATCTATGAATGAGATCGTATCTTGTATTCTTGACATTCTGTGACTCAAATCTCTTCTCGAATTTATTCCAATCGGTGTACGTTCACTCCAGTCTCATTGACCACTCCGACCATCGCACTACAATTGTATTCAATAAGACATATCAAATGATCCTTATTCTTATCCTCCAATGGTCAGGATTCACTCATATTTCAAAATGTCTCATCAATTAAGTTCCATCCCTTTAATTCTTCTTACTTGGACATCTGTGACCCATGACAGATCGATGACTATGGTTACCCTGCTCCCACTCCCTGATCAACGATGGAGATCATTCCTTGAAGTTACCCCAACAATATCCCAATCACTTGGATCCAATGACTAAGGTTAGTACCTGAGTAATCAACAACTCTGGTTCTCTCTCAGAGTTCCTCCAATCAGAGTGCATCCCCCCTCTAGAAATGCATCTCAATCTAACCAAAACCCCTTTGATGAATGACTGATATTCTCTCAGTTGGGATATTTGAGGGATAATATTCAAAGCGAAGTCCTAAGGCATCCATGCCCAACTGGACCCACTCTTATCTTGTCGACCAACCAACTTTCGACATGTATCATCCTCTGAGTACCTTGATTTCCATGTTGGCATCCTCATCACCTTGACATCCAAGCTGTCACACCATGTAACCATGACATTACCATTCTCTCTCCTCTTTCTTAAACCCCACTAGATATACATCTAAGATCATTGGAATAATTATTGATAAACAAACAATCCTCCTTTTCTCTCAGAGTCCCTCCCATCAGAGTGCCTCCACTTTGGGCATACAAGTTTACTTCGATCTTAGGACTCTGATGACACTAACCTTAATGGATCCAATGGTAGAAATAACTCCAAAGAAACACTCTCATTGATTAAAGGTCCTCCTTCACTCTCAGAGTGCCTCCACTTCGTGCATCTAAGGTTACTCTGATCCTTGAACTTTGATGACTCTCACCACAATGGATCCAATAGTCCATATGTCTCTAAATCCACTCTATGATGGATCAACGAATATCAAAATATAACTTCATCAGTATCCATGCAAACATGCACTATGACATCCCAATGAAAATGTTGTCTGATCAACGATGGAGGTCTATCCACCCTCATATCCAATGGTTTTCAGTTAAGGGAGACCATCCAAAGGCCTAATCCTAATAAGGGGCCATTGACCCACCTCACATAACCATCTACTAACACATGGAAATGAGGGTGTATCATAGACTGACAACTATAAAATTACAAAGGATGATGGGGCATTGAATGGGAATACAGATTGGGCATTTGACGTGGAAATCAAAAGTATAGAAGGCACAACTCCTCGATTTTCTGGGACCCTCCGTGATTCTCTCTCATGTCACAAAGGCTTATAATTTGTTTATAAACTATTAATCCACATTTCTCCACATGAACATGGGATAAGTATTTATGCAATCCTCAATTTGACAGTGGATAACACACTTGGAAGCTTGATCGACGGTTTTTGTAAGTTGGTTTCTTTGTTGGGAAGACTGTCGATTCAGAGGCTCATATTGTGAAGGGAAGGCTAGTTTGGATTTTAAGGCCATGATGGATTGCTCGAGCACTATCTCTAAGGTGATATCAATATTGTTACACCTCTATGTAGTCTAATATCCATTCATTGATTCAATAAATACCTCAATAATTTCTATACCAGGCCCCTTCAAGGCCTAGTGTTGTAAACGTAGGGCTATAATATCAATCCATAACACACACAGGTCAACAAACCAATTTTGTTTTCTCTATACTATTATCTAAATCATACCCACTGCCCGAGCACCTCTAATTTCTCCCTCCAGGTCTATTTTTCATTTATGATATTCATTAATTATATAACGAAGCACAAAATGTACACATGCATTCATCAAGATTCTTGGTAATTGTAACTAGTTATTAACATGCCATGCACACCAATAAAAAACAACCAAGCATAGTATAAAAAGATCGTATATCATAGATAATAATTAATATGCATAATAAATAAATACACATCAAAGAAAACCATGAAAAAGAGAACGTATCTTAAACAATTTCAATCAACAACCGATTGTAGAACAAGGACACTCTAGCCAACCATAGATTCTTTTGCTCCAAATCTCAATAGAAAGTCACCCCCGAGCCAGGGCTATGAATCCACAAGTATAGGTTCCAAGACAACACTCAACTTCCCCAAACTATTTAGCACTTAATCTCTCACAAGTTTCTCACACACAACAATCAAAAGTACACCAACCCTCTTCTCTCCAGCTTGCACCACCCAAATATAATGAATGCCCTTTCACTACCATGTAGTACCTTATGTTGTCCACTTCTTTCCAGGTATTCAATGCATTAGATTTAAAATATCCATGATGGGTCTCTTAGGATTCGTAGTTGTCAATAAGTTTCATCACATGCCAATGCATCTTGTACATGAAGGCATCAATTAATGGTTGGAATGCACCAAAAACTAGCACAACCACAAATAATGGATCCTCTTCCAACAGTTTGTTTTCCTTCTTGTTCCAAGCCAATATTGGGATGAATGGGAATAATGAATCAACAAAGAGTGAAAGAGTAAATGAAGAAGAACTTGCAACCATCCCACCATATGGGTTTATATAATTACATGAAATCAAGAACCACATGGCCTTTTCCCCAAGAAGATAATGTAACCACTTCTCTCAATTGAAACAATTATGGGTAAATAAAAGATGATAAAAGGCTTATCCCTTTAATCCCCCCTCTCTCATGGAATCATATCCCCCTACAACTCTTGTCCTTGCCCTTGTCCATATTGCATCCAATGATGTATTTTATTATTAATAATGATAAAGTATTACATTTCCTAGGAACTCTGGTCTCTTTTAATTGTTTGGAAACTCCTTTCTTTCATAAAATAATAAAACAAATTATTTAATTTAGGTACTCAAAATCGGGGTATTACAGTGTGTCTAACACCTGGTCAATAAATCGAAGAGGGAAATATTAATTTAAAGTTGAATTGTTAAGTTCATGGTAATTGACATAAATATGCCACTTACCATTCTTTTTGGGAACAATGACAAGGGTTGAGACCCACTGGTTGTTTGAAATAGGGTAGATAAACTAGGCATCTAGCAATTTTTGTAATTCTTTTTTGACAATTTTCTTAAGAGCATGGTTCATCCACCTTTTTTTTGCGTAATGGGTTGGGCATTCTCCTGAATATAGATATCATGGGTGCAAGTGTCAGGGTGAATTCCATTCATACCTTCATATCTCCATGCAAAGGCATCGATGTTTTTGAAACATTTTGATTAATTGTTCTTGTTGAGAATTGTGAAGTTGATAATTTATGTATGACAATTTACCTGGAATGATCTCAATAGGAATGGTGATTTATTTGTCATATCAGTGGCTACTACAGAAATTTGTAGTGATGATGAATTATTCAAATAATAATTTTCTTGAGTGTTTTTAAGCTAAATATATTATCAATAGGTAAATCAAAATTCTACAAGGGATCTAGGTTAACTAAAAAGATTTGAAGTTGGTTCTCTTCTTTTATCTCTTTGAATTGCATGATTTGATCTATTGCAGAAATGGATTGAATATTTTTTTCATCACTATTGCTAGTGTCTATTCATGGAGTGTTTTTAAGATCATGAGAGGATTGTTTTGGAGGAAATAGAGTTAGATTTCTCATCGAGTCTCCATGATAAAAAAGAATGTTCCTAGAGCTTCATCCAATAAATGCATTTGCATTAGTCAACCATGGCCTTACCAAGATCATAGTATTTCCTCCTGAAGGGATTTTGGTCTGCAATGCCATAAAGACAACAAGATACTCCCATGAGTCTAAGGAAACAATCACATAATCTAACAAACCTTATGGCTTGATCTTGGATCTATCTACTAATTCTAACACAATAGGTGTAGCATGAAGGTTAAGTAACTGTAATTGTTCCATGGTATGCAATGTCATGATATTGAAGGAAGCCTCTAAATCAATAAGTATTTTTAGAACAAGAAGAATATTAATGTGTACTAAAAAAATTGGGTTCTAGCGTCTTGATATTTTTATGCAAAGATTTTTCCTAAGATGAGATCTATTGATCTCCCCACAAACTCAATTTTTGTTGGTTCTACCTTTTTTAATTTGGGTTTCTTTACACATGGTTCCCTAATGGTATTGACATATATAGATATGTCTTTAATGGATTGCAATAAATGGGATTTGATGGAAACATTCATCAATTCATAGATTGAGTAAAATTCAAGATGAACGATTGGTTTCTCCAAGATTAGCCTCTCTCGATAAGGAGGAAACTTAGATGACTAAGGAGTCTCTAAATGTGGGGAAGTTTTCTTTATTTTGACATTATTGTTTATTTTTTTGGAAGTTCCCCACTATGACTCTTCTTAAAAAATTGTAAGAGAGTCCTTATTAAGCACCCTTCTTGACCTAAGTTTAATTTATTGTAAGTCCATTGGACTGACCGGGTAGGTAGGAAACATTTGTAACTCAATGTTAGAATTTTGTTAAGATACCTTATTATTGGGGTTAGGAAGTGGTTGAGTAGGAAACTATGTAGTTCTTAGAGGAGGTTAGCATGGAAGTTGTAGTTTTTTGGGTTGTGTGAATTGTAATTGTTTAGGTGGTGGGAGAATGTTTTGAGGATATGGTTGTCGTGGATACTACTGAGGTGGTGGAATGGGGTATGATGGTTTTGAGGGTGTAGGATAAGTATAGGCAGGGAAGTTCCCATAGTTGGGTCCCTTTAATCTTTGTTACCAAGGAAGGTTATGAACCTTTTGTCAAGGACATTGTTTTGAAGGCATGGTAGGATCAAAGCATTGTGGTGTGTGTTGTTGACTAGGAAAGTATGAATTAAATTGATATGTAGGGTTTGAAGTCATACCTGGTGCCCTTAGTTTCCAAGGTATTTTTGGTGAAAGTGTACATAATTGTTTGGTTGATTTATTCTCCCCCCGTTATGATGCTTTGAGTCTTGGTAGAGTGGGGCATTGTTCTATCAGATGCTATCCTGGACAAATGGCACAAATTTTAATAGAATCAAGAGGGCATTCTCTTAATTGATGTTTTTATCTACATTTAGGACAAAAAATAGAAAGATCTTATTTTTAATATTTGTGTTTCTTTTTAAATTTCAAAGTATATAACTGTAAACTTAGAGTTCCAAGAAGATAAATCTTAAAATTTTCAAGCAAATTTCCTATTTCTTCCCTGGTGACACCACTTGTAGTAGATTTTGTTATTTTAGAGAGAGTTTCCCTTGGTCCTTTACCAGATATAGCCTGGCTTCGATAATATCTTCTACAAAAATTGCAAATTTCATCAAAGATTCATTGAGAAACATTACCAGATCCCATTAAATTAAGTAAATGTGTTCATTCATCTAATACACCTCTTAAGAAAATGGTTCCAGTTGTGTCTAATTACAACTTGTTTTGTTTATTCTTTGAATATTATATAAGAATTTCTCAACATAATACTTGAGAATTTCTTCCTCTTTCTATGTCATTTTAAAGATTTCTTCTCTTAATTCCCTAGCTTTACAATAGTCTTGATATTTCTTACTAAAAGTGATGTGCATTTTTTTGATGTTCTAATGGTATCCCCACCCAAACCCATTAACCAACGGAGAGATAAATCTTTAAGGGTGGTTGGGAATAACCTTAACTTTAGAGCATCAAAGGTATAATCATAGCTACAACAAATAATCTCAAATTAAAAAAGAAAGAAGTTAAATTCATGTCTTACCATCCCATGTAAGTGAGGTAAATTTGAGGGGTTGATATTCTTCATTTTCACATTTGTCTCAGGATATACTATTGGAAATATCAAAGTTACTTCTTCAATTATATGTAATTCACCTCCATTATTGGTGTGTATCTCTCGTTTTCCTTCATCCATGTGTATGTTCTTGAATGCACTGTCTTTTGAAGGTATGTGTGGAGACTTTGGTTCTATGATTGGATTGAAATCTTCCTCCTCATTCTCATTTTGATGATATGAGAAGCCTACAACCTCTAGATTTATTGTAGGATTTGTTGGTGGAACAACAAGCTTCTTGGTTGCACTTGTAGTAGGCTTTTTCTTGGTGGAATTGCCTTTTGGAATTGTACCTTCCTTTCCTCCTTTCATAGATTTTCCTTCCAACAAGTTATTATTTGAAGGGGTCTTTTTAATTGGTGAAATTACTCTACTTATTCCCATAAATATACCTCTAGAGTCTCTATATCTATTCATATAGTACTAATAAAAATTTAGAACTTAGAGAGAGAGTGTACTCCCCAAAGTGAATGTGTCAAGCCATAACCTTCTTCAAAAATTATGAAGCAAAGGCACCTCTACATATTACCATTCATTGTCCCTTCAAATATAATATGATATTACTTTGAAATAAATAAATCACACAAAGAAACATTATATTATAAATCATGCAAAAGTAAGCCATGAAGTGATACTCCCTTGTATCATCTCCCCATAAACGAAGCTAAAACTTTCTAGCTAATTAATTGAATTGATTGTTGAACATATAATCATCAATATAGAGGCATAAGATTAGAAATGTCAGCATTGTATGTGTAGGGATTAGGACACAAAGAAGTCTATATATATGTTATAACACAAAATTCCACACCTCTGCATTTGTTCCATGGTCAAACCGTTTCCCAATGTTTGCTATACTTTTCCCAAAAATACCTCTCAAAACTCATTGAAAAAACATTCCGTAAGAGCATATCCATTGGTTTTCCTAGTGAAACATGTGAACATCTTTGACTTTACTCACTGAGACCTATGGATTCCCTCAAATTCGGTGAAAAATAAAATAATCGCGTGTTTTCGCGAAGGGTTTTTCGATTGGGCTCATTTCCCAACTACCCTTTCCCCTACAAAACGAAATTAAACTCCCCAACCCTCTTTGGGAAGATATAAAAAAACTATGGAGGGATAAGGAGAGACAAGGCCCTTGGTGCAAAGTTATGTTGTCAGCATCAAGCAAGACTCCCTTCCCTGTAATTCTCTGAGAAACATCACCTTTAGTCTGGAAACTCCTTTTACAAAACTTGTTTCTCATTTTATGTGGCTATAGGGTTTCTCCTTATCCCTATATGAGTTATTAGAGGAATATTAAATTAGTTGATTTGATGCTTGAGGATTCTGTAACAGCCCTAATTAACTACGTAATTATCATGAATGATAAATATTAATTTAATTAATTATTAAAATAAAT
>CBVK0100135517.1:0-14335 GCA_900067695.1 Picea abies
CAGAAATGAAACTCTCAGTAGCACCTGGGTCTATCAAAATACTAAGGGTCTGGTCAACGACAGTACCTGTCGTCTCGAGCACAGTCGACTGGTGCTCTACCTAGCGGTTATTCACTGTTGCATGTATATGATGGGCCTTGCCCATATCTCTCACTGTACTGGGTCCAGCTGATCCGGGTGCCTTGGTGCTCTCCATAGGACAGTCGCGCTGGTAGTGTGACTCTCCACACGTCCAAAACCCCTTCTTCGGCCCAGTAGTCCTAGTACCTGAAGCAGAAGATGATTGCCCACCGGCCTGAAACCCTGGTCTGTTCTGCTGAACAGGACTAAACTGTTGCTGCTGCGGGCGACGTGGTTGCTAGTGCTATGGTCCTCGATAAGGTGTCCGCTGTTGAGGCGGTGGTCATCGAGGTGTAGTGAACATGGATCCCCTGTGGAAGCCACGATATCCCAGCGTATGTCTCGTTGGTGTCTGGTGCTGCGGTGTTCCAAATGAAACCTGCCCTGCTAGTCTCGATGGAGTCCTGGTCTGACCCCTGCTGACATGCTCCTCCTCTGCTATGAGGGCCTTTTGGACAGCATCGTGCAAGGTTTGAGTCCTCAAGATCCTAACCTTTTCACGTAGGCTTTCGTTAAGGCCAAACACGAAATGGTTGACCTTGAGCTTCTCAGTGTTCAGGTGTGGAGCATACCAGAGCAGCTCCATAAAATGTGCCTCGTACCCGGGCACCGTACAACCTCCCTGTCATAAGGCATTGAACTCATTGAGCTGACACTCAATGAATTCCTCAAAAATATACCTCTCTCGGAACCGTTCCTCGAACAGTTCCCATGACATGTCTTCAATGGCCATGTTTAGCTGCGGCAGGAGCGTCTTCCACCATAGAAGAGCGCTCCCCTTCAATTGAAAGACTGCCATGTGGACCTTCATGTTGGAGGTATAATCGCGAAGTGTGAAGCACATTGCCATATTCTCCAACCATGCCTCGGAGGTTGCGCCGTCTGGGGCACCAAAGAACTCGATAAATTTTACCTTCTCGAGTTCACGGTGAATGCTACCTGTAACGACCAGTGCGCGCGGTGGAACCTCAGCAGGTGCCAGTGCCCTGGCCTCATCTCTGTCCAATCGGCTGATCAGCGCCTCAGACATGCGTTGAAAAGATCTCATCATCCCCACGACATCGGCAACTGCGATCTGCTCCTATCCGAGAACCTGCTCGCCTCCCTGGGGGTTAGACCCCTCAGGCGTGGATGCTACTAGAGGCATCTCGCCTCCTCCCCTAGCACCCCATCGTCTACCTCCGCGGCGTCCTCTAACCATGATTTCCTGCACGCACACAATCAACTCGATCAGCAACACTATAATAAAATCAATCGTGACAACGAAAGTCGTAGCAAATCCCAAGTCGCGGATCGAACCGGCTCTGATACCATATGTAGCATCCTCCTCGTTATGACACCCATTCTAATAACAGGTGAAAAATTTATTTTTTTGTGTAAGGTTTGCGCGTGATTGTAGAAGTAAAAACACACTTAACTCTACGTCGCCACTCGACGACCAACAAGACATAACCACGACAAAAGTAAAACTGACCACCCACCCATCCTACCCTGCAAGGATAGGACCTCCAAGACACATAATCAACGCTCAAGCCCAGGTTCCCATCGATTTTAACCATTTAAGGTCTCAGGGCTGGTGACTGTTCTAAGGAACATGGAGGTGTCTACATCCTTCCCGACACAAACAGACCAAGCAACTAACTAATTACTTCCAAGTACAACATAAATAAGAAGAACGATTACGTCCCTTACGGAGGGCGCGTGACAAAGGGCTCTGAAAACGAACACCCCAGGTTCAACATTATTAAGTGAACCACCCCCCCTCAATTTACTAACTCCGAGTAATTTATTATGCGTAATTCCAGGACATTCCACCATATATGTTTTATCAATAACGATATTTTACACTAGCATTACAATAAGATAACCATATCATCATGTTTTCTAATGATAATAACATTGCAATAAAGACAATGATCATACATTTCAAATGATATCAACTCTAACATTGCAATTTAGTTATATGGCGAGAACAATACCATTACATATTTCCAAACAATCTATTACAATTACATAATTTATAAACAATTGTTCAATGGCATTCCTTTACGTATTACAGTGACCACATTACCTAATCAATACATTTACACCTTACTAACATAGTTTATGATATCATTAACAACTATTACATGAATACTTCAGTATCACCTTCCGATTAGATTACCTCTCCTTCACATCCCATTACCTCAACTTCCATTTCATTGTACTAACATTAACTGTTCATTACATATTATTTTCTAATATTCTTGCAAAAGGATATCAAAACTACATTTCTGCTATCTAACAAAAAGCATTGCATTAACTTCATATTTGCAAAAGAATATCAAAATTACATTTCTGTTATCTAACGAATAGCATGGCATTAACTTCATGTTGCACTAACCTTACCCTAAAATGTAGCCAACATTACCTTTACTAAAATATTTTTTTGCAAATTAGAGAATCAATAGAATACATACCAATCAGGCAACAGAAAATTAATATTATAACAATACCAATCATGCAATATAATACATACCAATCATGCAACAGAAATTTACTATTAATATCATGCAACAGAAAATTTATACCATGCAACATACATTTGATATTATAACAATTTTGCGATAGAAAATTAATAAAATGTCATTCTTTTTCTCAACACCAATCAGGTTATTAATAACAAAATCTAGCGGCAGAAAGGGGAAAAATGATGTAGTCGTGTCAATCTAAAACTAAAAGCTATCAGTAGTTTAAATAAAGTAAACGAGGCATTTATCAATTGACAAATAGCAATATAATTGACAATTAGCATTTGTAAATGAATTGTTCCTAATATTAACAATTTAGCAATATATATGAATTGTTCCTGTAGTAATTAAATGAAACTCAGCTAATAGAAATAAATATCTTGCCCTAATTAAGGAGCCCTGTGTGGCATTGATGGGGAGGTAATTAATTTCTGGAAACAACAAATGGCTACCGAAAAATTGCAGGCGAAGTCTCCAGGCGGTCAGCGAAGACAAGGGTAAGAAGATTTACCTACTGGCTAATCGACTGCACAGCATGTGGCTTCACAAAAATGGTAGGAGTAATCTCATAAGGGTGATCGATAGATAAGGTGGTGTCATGGATCAACGACAATGGCTCATGGACGCTCATTAAAACTCCTTGGTGATAGTTATAAAATGCGATATCATGGCTGCCCAATCTGTATGAGAATCGCAAACCCAAATAAAAACGCAAGGGTAATGATGCCCATTCTGAATGAGAAACGCAGAGAAGGTATCTACTCAGACCAGTAAACGTATACCACACACATAGAGTAAACACCATTAAACGCAAAGGTTTTAAATACAAAAAGAACGTTGGGCAAGAGATACATGCAGGAATACCATTCCCAAACCACGCAAAGAAATATTAAGGGTAAGTCGCTGAGTTTTAAAGGATACACGAGTTAGATCGATGCTCCTTCTCCCCATTCGCCCACAGAGAGGAATTCGCCCCAGCAAATGAAAAACACCCATACACAAATATAAAATGAAATCAACAGTCCAAGGATGCCAATCGAAATCCCGAATGCCCACACAGATAAAGGACGAAATGCCCCAAGGAATTGCCAAGAATTACAACGAAGGAACAGTACTTAAAAAAAAAAAAGCGAATGACAGAGAAATTTGTTTTAAAAAAAAAACGAAATGACAATAACTCAAATGGAAGGTCCACGAAACGTAATTCCCTCAGTTCAATGAATTCGCCCACTGAGAACACAAACGCCCACAGAAAAATATCGAAGAATGATATCCAGCGAGTGTCGGGGTTCAATAATAAATCACAGAAATAGAGTGCAAAATCATCGGAAAGCACAGAGATACAATCAACCGGTTACCGAGTTAAAGACCATTAGCAAGAGATGTATAAGATAGGGGCATGCTTTCTGGTAAGTAATAACATAAGGCATAGGTCTGAAAGTGTAACCCTTCATACAATCGACAGATTTGCAGAGATTGAGACCATGAACAAGGATAACTCAGGGATTTCGGCAGGCGTGGGATAAGATTTAACATTTCAACCATCGAAGGAAACGGAATATACCACAATGTTATAAACAAATTTTAACTCCAAATTACTTTTCCAATACCAAGCATATCTATATCATAAATCCCAGTTGCATTCTATTCTACCAATTTAAAAAAAAATCAAACCGTAGCCTTAACGTCGTCCCTGAATGTCGTCTGCGCGCTCCGAGCCTCTCCCGCGTCGTACCGCTCCTGCTCGCCAACGTAGAGAGCTCACCGGTACCTCCCATCTAATCGCTAGGGGTATTCTGCTTCCCCCTTAGCCACCCGAGCCGCAAAGGGGCCACACAAGATCCAGAGATAAGACTAGCTTCTCAACTTGCCTCCAAGGCTGAGCTACCACTCCAATACAGTTGAGAAAATTCTCAACTCCTCACAAGAAAACAGTCAAGCCACAATCCGGCAGTGTAACATTACGCTAACCGTCCATCCCCTCTTCCTCATCTTCTTCTTCCTTTATAGAAATTTCAAACCCACCTACTTTCCTAAACACATTTTTAATTAAGTTTTAATGAAAACTCTCAAAAATCTTTGTCGTACATGTGTCACTCATCCCCCCATGTTTCTCCAAAATTATTTTCTTTAGAATTTTAAAAGACTCTTTTCCCTCACCCAGCTAGGTTCGCTCCTAAAATTACTCCTAGGTGTTCATAGATCCCCTTACACGCTTTTAATAACTTTCCCTAAAAGAAGCTGTTGTTTTAGTTCATTATAGAAAGTTCTTAATTGTTGATTCCTTTTTGCTTTTTACCCTATGTCCCCTACTTTCCTTTATTAATTTTCCTTTATTACAAGTTTCCTTATTTCTATTATTTGTTCCTTTCTTCTTCTTTTTTCTCTAAAACCCAAAAAGATGAATGCGCTTATTAATCTTTTCATTATATTTCTAAAATCCTAACTTGTATACTCTCACACTTTAATAATTTTAGTTCTTCTTTATAATTTAAAAACCATGGGTTTCAATGAATTTATCTCCCTCAATGCTTTACCCCCCCTTAATTTAAGAAAACTTTAAATAACACTTAGGAGGGTTTTAGTTTACACCCTTATGTTTATTTTTGTAGGATCTTTTCTTAGGGCTTATCAAAATTTTATCTTAGAGATGTTTTAAATTTAGGTTTAGATTTGAACTGGGCGACAATTAATTAGGGGAGTCATTTTGAGAATTTCTTCAGGCGTTAAGGTTTTTAGGGTCATCTATGTTTGTCTCATCATCACCATCAATGTGACGTGCCCTTCAGGATGCACTACGTGCTCCAAGGGTGCCACTCGCCTTGTTTCTTTCTGTTGTACGACGTGCCCTTCAGGATGCACCACGTGCTTCAAGGGTGCCACTCGCCAACTTGTGTTTCTTTTGCGCGACGTGCCCTTCAGGATGCACCACGTTCTCCAAGGGTGCCACTCACCGACTTGACTGTTTGGTAGACATATATAACCCCTGGAGTCAACACTCCACCAGGTGAACTCGTGGGAGACTAAGGGATCTAAGGAATAATGCCCCCGCCTTATTGCGCACCCCTTAGAATCATCGTGAGCGACTATCGCATTCTGCCCTCATGACATTGTGGATCCTCTCAAACTAGGTAATTGTTAACCTACAGTTCGAGCCATGGCAGGAGTGCTAGTAGGTTGTGGCAGGGCTGTTGTCCACACCTCTCACTCAACCTCTCTGGAAATCATGTGTGGCCCCTTTACTCCATATGTGAGTCTGGTCGGCAAGCTATCATCAGCCTGCATCATCAACCATCGTGTCAGAACATGTCAACAACATATCATAAAATCAATATCATATCATCAAAACAAATAAATATCACCGTAAATAAATCAACCCAAATAGCACACTCCCTGACTCAATCTGGATTCCAAGGGTTCCGTCGATGCCTCTGCATCCTCCAGGTCAAAAACCCTGCACACTCAATAAAACTGAGTCAATAGCACCTGTTTATATCTAAGAAGTAAAACATCATGTCATCTATCATGACGTATCATCATCAAGGATAATTGTTTTATCATCATAAAAATCCAGATCACTTGCGAGCAAGTGTCCTCAAAGAATAAGTTTTGTAAGTGCGCCCGAGTGGGATGTTACAAAGTCCCACTTACGCATCACCTTTTCTTTTGTTTAGAAATTAATTTATTCTCAAAATTTAGAGTACTTCCAGTGTTTGTTGTGGATGAGGATCCTCCATCTTTAAATTCACCAACACTCGTAGTCTTCTTTAATAGAATGACATGGGTTGATTTCTTGTCCTTTCAAAAGATGAATGCATCCACTTTTCACCCTGATTGAGTTATGTATTAAAATCTATTGAATTTGTTTAGATAAATTGATGTGGCTATAAGATAGCAAGAGATTAAAATATGTGATGCTATTCACCCCATTTACTTCTTCACACTAATATTAGATTAACTGCAACAATGCCCACTTGTTTAGGTTTCAATCATTAAAACCATTTTGATGGGTCAAAATTTTGAGTGTCTTGCCTCCTCTATGTTGGATCCTCTCATCTCAACTTGTGTAGCTCTTTTTAGGTAGGCTAAGCATCCACGTTTTTTTTCATTTTCCCACACATAAGTAACACACAAGAATGGGCACCAAATAAAAATGGAATACACTTGTTTTGGGCATAATCTATATAGCTTTTGGTGGGTGCAAGATCACCTAAACTCGAACGCAGGAATTTTCTAGCAAGTTTTTCCTCTGAATCTTGTAGGTTCAATGTCAACAATACAAATATGCAATCTCGTCATATTTAAATTCTAACAGTTTGGGACAGAGTGACCATGCAACTCCTTATTCAACAACATCAAATCTTCAAACAAATTCTTTTCTATACAATTGCATTCACTAGAATCATCAAAACTTGGTATTCGAATATTTGTGCACCATGCCAAACCCCGTGTTCTTTTCCAACCTGTAACAACTAGATGCCTGCCACTCCTCCAAAGATATCAACTTTTCAAGACCCAATAACTCCTCTACTTGATAAAACTCTTGGATGTCCAGATGTGTAAGTTTAACAAGATCAAAAATCCCTCTTATTTTCTTCAATTGAGTACAATTATTCAAGTTCAGTGAAGTTAGTGGTGTGGGCAATGTTCTAACCTGCACCATTTCTAGAAGAATGTATGGAGCTATTAGAATTTATGGGAATGCTAGTTTTAAGAGAAAAGGCAAGGGTGAAACATTTTGCGTACAGATAAATATTACAGTTGATAGTTATGCATTTTTATTTTTTAAAGGAGCTAAATGCATAATAAAGTGTCTCCAAGCATATTGTAAAAATTTTATAGTCTTTGTTTAAAGAGTAAGCATCTAATAGTCCTCGCATTATTGGTAATTATAATGCATGCACTTTACTCAGAATTGGGAGTAACACTGTAATTTAGAGACTTAGGTGAGGATTCTCATCACTTTCAGAGATGGATACATATATATTGAACTACGAAGCATAGCTTCCTGGTGACATGCACATTAAAATAAAACGTTATTGATTTCATTGTAGTGCATTCCAAGGGTTGGCCTTGTGACTTCACAAACAACAACAAATGTGTTTCTCCAAAGCCAAGTCATGACTAATTTCTTTTTTATTTATTTATTATATTGTCCTTTTTTTTGTTATAGCTATGAAGGATTTTCTCCTATGTGTAGACCTGAACACTTGAACAATATTCTCACATAGGGATAATATTTTTTTTCATTATTATTTATTTCGGTATTATTTATGTTTTTATTTCTTATACTAAATTATAAGCACAAGTAGAAAAGGAGGGATAGCTAGATAGACTCTCGGACTAAGAGATAACACAATCTAGTTGGGAGATTAATGCTCAAATTATCATGTCAAAGCATTTAGATTTAAAATTTGGGGCATTGAAATTTCTGGCAAAGATTTTCATGTTCTAAAATTTTGAAAATGTCTTAGATCTTTCCTAAATAATAACTTAATTAGATTTATCAATTATTTTTATAGTTATTGTTATATCTATTTTAGGAAGGACCATAGGCTCTAAGAGTTAGAACCAAAGCTCTGATACCAAATGTAACATCCATCTAGGATGTTAGGAAATTAATCAATCCTTGAATACATACACAATAACAACTTCGTTTTAGCATAATTTCATTGATTTTCATTTACACATTTATTCTACATTTGCTCAATGATAAATCTAGATAACATCATGAAATAAGTAATATGTTAACTCTATGATTTAGAAATTAAACAAAAGTATATACAAAATATCAATAACCAAATACCATCGAAAAATACCTCCTCCTTATCTTGTCAAAGCTTATCGGTTGTAATGTAGTCCTGGGCACTTCCAAACATTATTTTCCCACTTTCCTAGAGTGAAACAATGTGATCCTCCCTACCAACTAGGAGCCTAGTCGGCTTCCTAGCTCCAAGAAACCTTTCAGTTTCTTGGCCCTTCATGCCCGTGACTCCAAGAACAGCAAAGCACAAATGCTCAAAGAAAACTATCACAAGAATTATATCTTCCAAGAATTTCACAACCTCTCATCATGCTCAAACCTCTCCATCCTCTCCCTATTTATCAAGTTTCCATACACACTTCCCCAAGTCTCCTCAACCACCCTCATTATTATCGATCAACCTCCCTTATCTAGATATTTTGGGAAAATATTAAAATAAAACTAATTATAAATGACTTGCATTAATCAACAATAAATAAAATGAAATGTGTTTCTTCAAATGCTAGATAATAAATGCCATTTGATAATTTCCCCCAAAATATACATAACACCCCACCATGATCATTTAATTCATCATATCCACCATCTATCAAAGTCAAGAAGGTATTTAATGCTTCTAGATATTTTGTATGCAATATAATTTACATATTCAATAAACATTCAATTAAATAGTTAATAATTTACTTTAATAATTAATACATTATTTACTTATACTAGTGTACATGGGTAGGGTATGTGTGTGTATCTAGTGGACACATATCTCATGTATGTACTAACAATAAACAATCATTCACTCTAGTGCATAGTTCCTATATGATCACCAAGACATGTAGGACAACAGATCAAGTAATGCATCATTTAATAATCTTAATGAACTAAATTACACCAATTCATCAATAACTCATTGTCACACTTAAAATTTTGATAGGAAATAAAAGAGGGTTTTAAACATGGTAGGAACCAAATGAGTAAACAATAGTGGCATCTCTAATCCCCAATCAGTATTATCAACTAACATCGAAGCATCCTTCCTTCCTAACCTACTTCCATATTCCATCCTATCCTTTTCTCTGTTGGACTAAGATGGAGCATCAAATATATTGGCCTAACTCTGGATAGAACCTGTAAGCGGAAGTGTCATACATCACGACCAAGCTTCCCCAACAGGAAACTAGCAGTCATCATCACACGTCTAGGGGAGCATGACTTCACACAACCCTCCCACGACTATAGGTTTCAGAGGATAAACAGTGGGAAATACCTCCACCCCTCCTCGTAGAACTAGGGTCAACACCCTACATCAAGCCCTATTGTGCAACTACTGTTCTTAGAGTCACATCATCAAACAACCACTCTGGGAAATTCATGTGTCCTGTCAAAACCACACTTACCACAAATCATAGAAATATTTGAATCATAAATTAAACAATAAGTACAACTTATAACATGTGTTATATTCTCGATGTTTACAACATCCAAGTTACCTCATCACTATATTCATTTGGCCATCACATATCTCATCAACCTGTAATTTAGTTCACCAATAACTCATATCCATGCAGATACATCACAATATATAAGATTCCATAATTTGCATTGATGTTTAATTAAGAAATGTATGTTTATTTACATCATGTGTTGCATCTATTATACCTTCACAATTTACATCATGTGTTGCATCTATTATACCTTCACACCATAGCTTGAACTGATATCCATGTATCGAACTTCCCCATTTTAATTTTCATGTTTAAACAATCAGAGAACTATCTTTTTCATGAGCATATATCATGTAACAAATAAGTAGGTATAGATGTGCACATCCCAATGTCTAAATCAGTCTAATTGACTCCAAACAAATGATAAGCGTTGAATTACTAAGATGAGTAAAAAAAAAACAATGTTCTAAGTGCCTAAGGCAAAAATATGGGGTGTTACATTCCAATTGACTATTCTATTAGAAAATTATTGATCATTCATATCAATATGATACTTTGAATGAAACAAACTCAGATTTCCACAACGATCACATTTTTTTCCACTGACACATTGTTTTTTGTAAAATAAATCATCATCTTCTCTTTCACATAGAATTTCAGATATAAAAGCACGGAATGTGGAAGGAGGAGGTGAACTTGACCATAAAGTTTTACCAAAATCCAAAAAAGTTTCGTAATACAACTCAAATTCCACATGATAACGACAACAACAAGTGTCACGAACAATGATGGGTCTAACAAACCATGGTTTTTGTTGCACAAATGTATTGATGGAAATTTTAACTTCTTTGTGCTCTTCTTTGAACTTATTGAACAATTCTATTTGTGTCATTAGCAATATATGTTTTGGATGTTCTTCATATTCTTTTCGTGATATTCTTCATCACAACACATCCCTTGTATGTGGCGAAACACGAGATTCTTCCAACCAACAATTACGGGCCAATTCTTTAACATTTTCTACAAGTCTATCTTTGTAGGGTTGTCTAGAAATAATTGTCCAACAAGACAGTTCATCATTTTCATCTATTTGCAATTGGAATTTTCTATGTTTGTGCAATTTTTTTCTTGACGTTCCCATCGTTTTTTCCATGTGTCATGTCAAATGATCTTTTATATTGCTAAATGAAACAACGGTTTTTTGTATCACTCTACGTGCAACACTGACATATTTTTTTCGAGATTTTCCAAAATCTTTTAATAGACTAGTTATATTGTCAAAGACATTATGTTTCACCTTTGTATCCTTTGTCGAATTTTGAATACCCAATAATGATGTATATTCTTTTAACTTTATTGACTTTATTAGACAGAGTAAAAGTTGATCTTGTATTGTTACTAATTCATCTTTGAAAAAAGTATTCTACATATTCTTATATCGATATCTTATATAATGCTTAGCTTTTTTCTTCCCAAATTTGTCAGTATCAACATTTTCTAATATTTCATCATCAATGTTCATAGATTCTCCTACATATTTCTAATATTAAAAAACAAAACCCGAACATAAATTCACTAAACTATATATACAAGTGTTCATCTTGTATTATCTAAATTTATGTACATACCTATAGGTGATTTGTCTTCTTCTTCAATTTCGGTTTCAACGTCTTCTGCTTCAATTTTGGTTTCAACGTCTTCTTCGACATTATGAGACAAATCTATTTATGTTTTTTGAAAAACATCAAATTGTAATTACAATCAATTATATTAAACAATATTTTAAATTTGAATTCTATACTTTTAATATAGATGATATGTGCATGCATACCTGGTTGGACTTCTTCTTGTTGAAAATCTCTATTTACATTATTATCGTTTCTTTCTTCAATATTTGTGAGTTCTCATTTCTTTCTCCAATAATACTCTTTCCTTTGTTCGTTATGGTGAGTATCATCTCAAGTGCGATCAATTTTTTTCTTGCACAAACTTTTGTTTCCCATGACTTTTATAGTTATATGTAAAAGATGTGTTCAACAAAGACTTCACCTTGAAAAAATGCTGAACATTTATCTTTCAACATATAAATTGTTATTCCAATAAAAACTTGAACAAACATAAATTACCTTATTCAACAAAAACCAAAAAGATGATTTGAAACTTTGTTTAGGTGCTCTAGAAAACCATCATGTATCAATATTGATCATCTGATTAAGCCTATGGAACAGAGGGAAGAAATAAAGAAAGAAAAGAATACAATTGCAATCAGTAGTAGAAATGATTTGAAATCCCTATTCCTGAGCTCATACATGTTCGTCCATCCAATGAATTGTGTTAAATGTGTTCGACCAAAATTGTATTTATACGATTTGGTGCAAAATGAAACGATACGACGTGTCTTTTCATTTTTTCCAATCGACGGAATTCACTCAACAATCTTTAGGCCGAAACAAGGTTTTTTTGGCCAAAAACCTTGGAAACTGTTTATTTTTTACGGTTTCCGTTAGAATTTTGGTTTTTGGCCAAAATATTATTTTTTCTACCGAAAAATTACTTCAGCTAAAATATTATTTTTTCGGCCGAAATATTATTTCGGCCAAAAACTAAAAATTGGAACTGTATTCAAAAACAAGAGAATTCCCCCAAGCTTACCTGAAATTTGGAGGTTGTGGACTCCTGCAAATATTCAGAATTTGGTTTTGAAAATGACACCAGCATTTGCAAAATTGAATCTACTTTCAATTCCTATAATTTGTTTTCTTTTTCATTATTTTTATCTAATTTTATTTAATTTTTAAAAGAAAATCACTGCATAATATTTTTCAGTAGACATTATGATTCGGTGAAATGAAATATTTGTATCTCTAAAAATACACAGTGAAAAATTTAGAAAAACTTATATTCATAATCCTTAAACTGTTCTTTTCAAAAGGGTATATTTAGATTTTGCGTTTAAGTAAAAATTAAGATAGATACAAGGTGGGGGAAAACGTGTGTTTAAAATCTGCAATGTTTTCATCTTGGTTAACTTAAAAAAATTCTAGAAATTATAATATTCATCCGTTAGATTCAAAATTATAGTCATAATAAAATAGAGTCTCTGTATATTGTTGTAGTATATTTCATTTCTTAAAGGCATAAGTTTAATAATATATACATTGTTTAAGGAAAAAATAACTCATTATCATTCCTTTCATGTTTAAGGAACATACTGTTAAGTTTAAGGAACATACTGTTAAACAATTGTCAAATTGACATATCAAATCTTAATAAAAAAAAAAATTTAAATAGTCATTGGAAAGCTAACAAAATTCTTTGCAAGTTTGTTTTTAATGTGAAGTGAAATTCTAAATAAAAAAAATACTTTTGTATGTCGGAAATTGAAGAACTTGTGAAAATATAGTTTTGTTTTTTCATAAAACAAGCAAAAGTGTTACCCATCTTCATGATTTTACCCTCATGCCTCCATGGCATACCCATCTAAGTTTCATATACCTTATGCAATCCAATTTCATAGCCTTCTAATGCTCATGCATCATAAGTCAAGAGTTTCTACTCCATATGCTTGACGAGCATCATGATCTCTAACTAATATCAACATGACTATGTGTCCCCATTTAGGATTCTTGTATATATATCCATACTATCACAAATCACACTTTCTCAAAATAATTAGTAGACATCCATCGTCACCATATGATACAATTCAAGTATGTAAACCACAACTCGTTAAACAACCATGTCACAATATGATATAAATATGACAAACTAATAAATAAGGCATAATACACATAAATCTCACCCATAGAGAACATCACACACACACACAAAAAAAAAAAAAAAAAAAAAAAAAAAAAAAACCGGTTCCATGTCCAAGACAAAATATAAAACTTAACAAGTCAATCTAGAATGCCCTCCTAATGTTAGAAAAAAGCAAGCATTGAAAAATGGGACATAACACAATCCCCCTATTTAGATAAAAATTTACCTTGAAGTTGTTATATGGCCACATAAAACTTATGTAATGCTACATAGATCTAATTGTAAATAAGTTTCAAGTCATATATATTATGTTACATATTAATTGGAATCTTTGAATTCATTCCAAGACAATATTTTATCTTATCCCATAGTTCAAACATCGACATGCACTCATACACATTGCCACGTATTAGAGTGTGTAATGTACCGAATACCCCCTGTAACAACCCTGGTTAAATAGATGCATAGGGATTATTAATTTTAATTAATTTGATAATCTGGCTGTCCTAATATGTTGAGTTAAACAATAATTATTTCTTAATAATATTAATTATTTATTTATTAATTAATTAATTGTTCATACCTGTCGATGATTAATTAATTAATTAATAGACTCATTAAATATTTGAGTAATGAATTAAAGGGGCTTAATAATTTAAGTTTATTTAATTAAAGACTTACGTATGAAGGGGGGGGGAGGGGGGGGAGGAAGAAACATTAAATGGAGGGGATAAAATAAT